>JBANCZ010001689.1:0-19822 GCA_037040025.1 Sphaerogastrella javana | reverse complement strand
CATTTTTGCACTTCATTTACTTTTCAAACATTTGTGGAAAATATTCTTCTCATTCTTCTTCTTCTTCTTCTTCTTCTTCATTCACAAAACAAAAGCCACAATTTACCGCTCAACGTATTACACCGCGCACTGCGCACGCGCCCACAAATCAACTGCAGCAGCAGCAGCAACTGTCAACGCTCACGTTTACAGACGAAATCTATCACTTAACGGGCTGAAATTTGCCAAAAGAAGCGCAGAGGAAGCGTGAACAGCCCAACCGAACGTGCCGAATGCCAAATGCATACTGAACTCAACGAATGTCATGACCGAAAAAAACGACCAACAGCCAAGCAAGCACAAGCAATGTTCGTCAAATGCAAAGAGCAGCGACGGAGAGAGAGAGAGACGGAGAGAGAGAGAGAAAGAGAGTAAGTGAGAGCGAACGAATAAGGTTGAAGCTGCTGTGAAGCAGTGAGAGCGTCGACTGCGCAGTCGTAGAGCTTAAAGCTACTGTAGTTGTTGTTGTTGTTGTTGCCATTGCTGCTGCTGCTGCTGCTGTTGTTGTTGTTGTTTTTGCGGGTAGAGACATTGCACAGATGTTGCTGTTTCTTCTTGCGCCTGGGCCTGCGCCTGCGCCTCATTGAAATAAAATTGAATTGAGCGAACCCAAAATACTTAAGATCAACTAACTAATGGAAGTTGTTTGTTTGTTTTAGTTCCGAGTGAAAGAACGGAATACGAAGAGGTATATAAGCAAAAACTAAATCTAAATATTAAATATAAATTATATAATTTGGAATAAATTTATAATACAAATTAAATAAATAAATAACAAATTAAATAAATAAAATAATTAAATAAATAAATAAATAATAACAAATAATAAGATGCAAAATTTCATTATTGGAATGAAAGATTTTGCTAAAGTATAAACAATTATTGAATAGTTATAATTTAAATAGTTATTAATTTAATTAAATTTTAATATATATACGTACTTTTAACATATAGGCATAAGGTAAATATAAGAATATATATATATAAGTAATGCAAGTATATGTATTAAATGAGGTGAATTTGCAAACTCCAAATAAATAATAGATCATTTGGAATATATTAATACTAACCATTAAATAAATAATATTTAAAATGCATAATATTAATTCTAATTTAAGTTATATTTGAAACTAATTTAATTTAAGAAAACATTTTAATATATGTGGCTCTAATATAAAGACATAGGGTGTCATAAATATTAAAAAATATAGGTTTTTGTATTTGTATTATGCGTATACGTTATTAGATTCATCACAGGGTATTTCAACGTCGGCATTTATAATTGTTTTGCGCGTTTTCTTTTTTTTTTTGCATGTTTCACTTTTTCATTTGGGGATTTGGCGCACCAAGTGCAAAACTATTTGCAGCTGCTTCGCTTTGCCAATTGACGGTGGTTACCTTAATCTTAAATGCGATGCGATGAGGTGGAGAAAAACACAGACGGACAGCGAGACACAGCGACAGACAGCAAGACAGACAGACAGGCATAGTCAAAGCATAAGCCAAAGCCAAATCCAAAGCCAAAGACGAAGCATGGAAACATCAGGTATTTGGGTTAGTGTGCGAGCTTGTGGTGCTACCTATTGAAGTTGGTCGGAAAGGTGTAGAAATGATTATGGTATATGATTTATTAAATTGCAAATACTTTTAAAATATCATTTATTCAATTGGATTATTAATTGTTGGTGCTACATTCGACCCAACTACAAAATGCCTTTAAATGAGACATTTGTCCATGTTAATTATGATATAATTTTGTGAAAAGTTTTCGAGAAATGCTTTATATGCAAAATAGCAGTCGGTGCTACTGCTTTGAAGGTGGGCTGCACTTCCGTACGATTCCGGGGCAGAGTGTTAAACAACGGGCACCCAATTAAGACTAATTGCCTTTTGCTAGACAACTTATTACGAGCCAAAAAAAAAAGAGCCGACAGCGTCAAAGACACGACACAAGACAGCCAAAAATGCTCAAAAAGGGGAGTTATACATGCACTGAGAAAAATTCTGGAAAATAAATCAAATATACACATCAAAATCAAAATCCTATTCACATCAGAAACAGTTAAAAATAATTAAAACTAATTTTATCAAAAATATATAAATATTTTGTACACTTTGTCACGCAGACATTTCTCTCAGTGTATCGGGGCTTAGCTGTATAAAGTAATATGGAAAAACAAAAGCAGAGAAAATAGCAAGCAAAACGTTTTGCATAAAAATGCCGAAACAAATACAATAACCGAAAGCTAGGGTATGGTAGGTGGTAAACTCCCATCAAACAAAAATTCAGATTGAGATTTACATCAACTGATTATCGCTCATTGCCAACAGGTAACAGCCAACAGCCAAGAGCCAACAGCCTCGACTCTATCAGTTGAGCTTCATAGAGGGAGACTGGAAAAGTCTATCAAGCGGAGGGCAACCTTGCCCGGAAAATTGCAAAATTTTTCACGTGTTATTTACGCGTTAATCGCATGCAATTGAAAGACCACGAAAAACCAAAAAACAATTAAAGCGAGATATGAGCTACATGGAGGTGAGCTGAAGGCTGGAAGAAAGAGTAGGGGGGAGATTAGAGTAATAGCATTTATTTGCGCCAGGGTTGCCGCAGTGCCATTTGCATTTAGTCGGATTAACAGGGCGTTAAGTTTCGCCATAGATAAAGTCATAAAAATACACAAAACCAAAATAAACACATCTTGGTAATCAGTCACTGGAGCATTAGTATGGGAAGGTAATACCCAAGTGAGTACAAGTGAGTAGGGCTAGAGAGGTGAGGAGTGCCCAGGGCATAGGCCATACGATACCCTATGTAGTAGTAACACCATAATGTAGCTGTTAGCAAGTCAAGGTTGTCTTTAATTGTGCGAAAACTCTCTTTGCCAAAGAGCAAATATAAAAAACAGCATATGTCTGTCTGAAGTGATTCCTTTTCCTTTCTAAAAAATAAACGCATTTCACTTTTTCATTCGCCAACGCATTTCACTCAAATGCAACTGGAAAAATTAACACAAAACAAACGAAAAAACAAAAACTGTGCAAATATTTATGTGAAATTGTTAAACAAGACTGCTAAAGCAGAGCAACTATGTACATTCAATATTATTTCTCTATATCTCATCTATGCTTTAGTTTATTTTTTGTCGCCTTTTCGCTTTTTGCTTTACTTTAGTCACTGCGTCTACGCATTTCGAAATCGCTTACCAAATCAAGTAATTAGCGTTTTGATTTACTAAACGCGTCAAATTGTCAACGTGCGTGTTGAAATACCCTGTAGAAATGTAAGCCAAAAAGAGTATAATTACTTAAGTGAAGAGATGTAACCTTAAAGGGGTATAATTAGTTATATGTAAGTAAATTATCAAATTTTCATAATCAAATAATGAGGAACCTATCTCTAAAGTAAATACTATTTGAGCTATGAACTCGATTCTTTTATTAAGAATAATTAAAATATTAACTATATTATATTAACATCAGATCGAACTTTGTATGTATATGATTCATAATCTTATAATTTGTATAGAATGTAAAATATATTTTATTTATTATTATATATATTTAATACTATTAAAACAGTATATTATTCTCTCCTTGTTTTTCCTGTATAAAAACTTCAACATTTTTCCATACGCAACTTTCAAAGCAAAAAAAATTAATGTTGCCCTAGGCACACGCATTAATTTTATATGTCATGTCATCTGCGTATTGCATAAATTTGCTTTTAATATCGTAAGTAATTAAACAGCTATTACTAAATGAAATTCAACATTGTAAAATATGTCTAACCTTTAACTTTTCCAACTCATATTTGGTTTTTAGTAGTCGCCCCAAGAATGGGCGTATATGATAAAAGAAAAATATTTAAAAAAATTATACAAAATAATAAATATTAAACATAATTATTAATTTAAATTAAGTGCACTTGCATAATTACAGGGTAATTTATAGTGTGCTTGTTTAGCTTTTATTTGCTTGAGTTTGTTTTTGCAGCTTCTTTGAATTGTATTTCGCTTGGTTGTCGGCGCCTTGGGCACATTTCACCAGAGCGTCAACAACAGCAACACGCAACTACTTGACTTAGTTAGTGGTAAGTGAAACAACAATAACAACAACTGCAACAAATGCAACATTCGAAATGTCTATAAGCTGCAGTTCAGTCAATACGCGTGGCATTTGTTGCACTCACACCTGTTGCAGCTACTGCAGATGTTGCTGTTGTTGCTATTGTTGTTGCTGTTGTTGCTGTTGTTGCTGTTGTTGCTGTTGTTGCTGTTGCTGTTGCTGCTGTTGCTACTATTTGCTTTGCTTTGGTTTTGGTTGCATTTTCGCCGCATTGCGACGCTGTGGGACATCAGCGCCAATTGGCGATTTCTCTTTCTTTCTCGGAAAAGTTTTGCAATAATCATAAAATGTTAACACAAATATTGAGCAAAAGTTAATTATTAGACATAAATGCCAAATGTATGTATGTATGTCTTTGTGTGTGTTTGCATAGTGACAATGCAACAAAATGTTGCACAAAGACATAAGACAACATAAACAGTTTGCAGCAATGGTCATTGCCATTGGCATTTATTTTTTTTTAGCATAAACAAATACAATAATTAATTGTCAATAGTTAATCAAGCGAATTGCATAAAGAAAATATTGTGCAGACACAAAAACCTATATAGCAATGCTTGCAAATCAATCAACTAATGAATATCGGTACTTGCGAAATAGAAAGTATTAACTATGCAAAATATTAGGTCTAAAAATAATCACAGAAAGTAAAGGAAAATTCTTGCATTGTGATGAAAAGTGATGAGTTTTCAATCATTTAAATGGAATTTCACACGTTCGATTAGCAATAAATAAGCAATTATTAATTTCACCATATGAACAAGCAGTTAAAATAATCTAACCTTTTGATATATAGTTGTGGAGTGATCTTAAATAAGTTTCTTTTTCATATTTTAATTTTCATTAAGTCTACTATACTATATATAGAACCAGTTTCTTCATTACGAATTCTTTAATGACCTAATGAAACCCTATAATAAATGTCTCTAATATTCTTACTTAAACTTCGTATTTAATAAGTATAACTAATTTAAAGATTCTGTATATTGTAAAATGGGCTAAATTAAGCGCATATCCAAAAGCGATTTTCTCTGGCGCCACGAAATTCGTGAAGCCAACTGAAGGGCCCCAGAAGATCTCATATAGATAATGCGATGATGCTGCAGTAGAGACTTCAATGAGGCGAAAAGTCAGTTACGTTTCCGCTGTTGCAAGTCGCTCGTTGCATGCCCTTTATATTGATTTGTTATAGGTCTTGAGATTAATTATAATCATCTTGCTAGCATCGCACGATGATGAGCTTCCGCACAGCCAAAGATACAGATACAACAAAAGATACAAATGGAGATACAAACACAGACGGATGCTTCATGGAAAACAATAATGAAAATAATAATTGTAATGCAATTTCATGGTATATTTTCCCCATCATATTGGAGCTGAAGATTAATTCTTATATAATACACGCACATTGATGAATTCAAAGTAGAGATATTGACAATATTGATAGATTCAGTTGATTGCTGTGGAAATTAAAGTGGCTGCTGGTGAAAATGCATTTCCCATTTGCGATCGGTTCGACTTGGTCAACATCATCGTCATCTGGCAGACGTAGTGCCCATATAAGTAGCTCAACAACTCTTGTTGTTGTTGCTGCTGTTGTCGTTGTGGCAACTCCTTGGGCGGCTAAAACCACTTTCACAAAAAAAAAAGATTTTAGATATTTGCAGCTTGGCCAGGCGCTGGACTTGCCTCTCTTTTGATCGGACGACGAAACGTCTGCCATTCTTATTACAGAATCAGGTGCAACTTTTGCTTTTGCTCTTGCTTCTCGCTGCTGCAACTGTTGTTGCAATTGTTGCTGTTGTTGCAGTTGTTGCTTTTGTTGCTTTTGTTGTTTATGTCAGTGAACTGCAGCAATTAGATCGCGCACGTTCGGTTGACAGTAAAAGTAAGCAGAAAAAGTGAACGCAATTGCAGAGTGACCCACTTTATGAGATACATTCTCGATGAATGCCCCCACAGATACAACGTGTATCCTATGCGTACACTGAAAAAAAAAATATTTAAAAATATGTTAAAAATGAACAAATATAAAAATTAAGATTTTTATACATATAAGTATTGAGAAGACTCCGATTGAGCCCTATTTACTTTACATATAACTAGTAGATACTTTTTCAATGAATTTTTTCAGTGTTAAGATCACATTAATGTATGCCTAAACAGAAGTGACATTCGTGCTAAGTAAAAACCAATAAGATTGTTGCTTAGGATTGTTGATTGTTTCTTTGCTTCGTTTGTTTTTTTTTTTTGGGTTAACGCATGTGTTACAGGGGCCCACATATTTTGAGAAAATCTGGGATAGTTATCGTTTTGACCCAAAGCCGACGGCGACAAGTGTCGTGTGTTCGTCGTAGAAAACAACAACAACCACAGCAAATGGTCAGCTACAAACCCCACCCCATTTTTTAAAACAACTTCAAAAAAACAAGCATAAAAAATATACAAAAATTTACAAACAAAACTCGCACTAGCGCGCCTCAAACGAGCAATTGGCGTGACTTAATGATGTATAAATCAAAGCGAGGTCAGTCGGATGGCTCGGCGGGGGGAAAGGGGGTCGGGTCTTACAAGTGTACCACTGGGTAAATAGTTGGAGCACGGGACATTTGCGTTTGTTTAATTGCGCGAATTGGCAGACACCAATGAAAGTAAGTTGCGTTTGAGACGCGCGCAAAAAAAAAAAAAAAAAAGTAAACAAAAAATGGGAAAAATTATAAATGCTAAAGAAAACTGATAAACCGGATAACCAGAATTTCCAGCCAAACAGCTCCAATGAAAAAAAAATCACCCAAAAATGCAACAACACGAAGTGTCTTCACTTTTTTTTGTATTTTGATTTTAGAGCCGCCGAAACGGAGATTCTTCTTTTGGGGCTCATCGCATTTCACTTTCTCGTACGCAATTTCACAAGCTCTCAATGAACACAATATTCAATTCTGCCGAAGTACATAAAAATTCAGATAAACTAGACAACTGAATTCGACAAATGCGACTTTGAGATACTCTTACTTTCTAGCCTTATGTGGATGTAAACAATGGGTATTTTATCGAAATTACAATTGATTTCCAAAAATAGTAACAATTTATCATTATATTGATTATATTTCTGCCTGTCTGCAGTTGGCTTATAAATAGCTTTAATAATATGTTATATTCTATTACACCATAATCTCAGGCATGTTATCATTCAGTTTGTTTAGGTATTTAAGAGGCGCAACGCTCTCTGCTAGGGCAGTACGAATTCTATCGTTAAATCGCACACATCAGAACTTGACGAAGGCACAGCCATTACACGAACCATTCAAATTGGACAACTATTTCGTTATAAATACAACTACAGCATAAGCCGAAAGAAACATGGGTTGTCACAGAAATGAAGAGCGCGCTCAATCGACTCCTGCAACGGAGCAGCACTGCCACAAGGGACCCTGGTGGATGAGACACCAGCAACAGCAACAACATCACCATCATCATCATCACTACTATGTGGATGGAGCCCTGTGGGGATCGGTGCCGGCGCCGAAGACTGGCCACCACTGTCATCATCACAACAGACACTTTGGACCCTGGTGCGATAAAAAGACTGAAAATGAAGCAATGCAACATAATCATTTCCAACAACATTGGCACTTCCAGGCTGATCATGGAAAGGCCCGTTGGTGCCATCATTTTAAGGCACGCAAGCCTGTGCAGGAGGACAAGCAGCTGTTCGACTATAGCGAGAACTACAATTAGACGCACTCTGTATTTCTCATTGATTTTCTTGCTATTCAAATGGCTGTGGTGAGACAATTTAAAGTTGATAACAAAAGCAAAAAAAAACACAAAAGTGCCGCAGCATCGATAAATGTATAAATTGTTTTAACAGCGATATGTTGGTATTTTTATACCGATAACACGTGTATTTCAATGTGGTGGCATGTCGATAACACGGCAAGCGGTGCATAGCTGTTGCTGATTGCCGCTGCAATCGATAAGCATTGTGAAATAAATTGTAAATAAGAAACCAACATTTTGCATTTTTTTTGTAATTAACTGGAGTATTTATATAATTAATTAGTAATACCATAGCACACAAATATACAGCACAATTAGCACAAAGAGCAAATGTATAAGAAACAGCTCAATGGCCAACGTTAACAGTGCCAGAGGATTAACAGGCGTAAATGTTATCAGCACAAACATGCTGATATTATTATTATTCACAAGACTTCTGGATCTACTCCTGCACGGTGAAGGTTAGCTGCTTGTTGCGATTGCTCTCGAAGCGATTGGGTGTGTGCATGCTGAGCATTGCGGATATTCCTATGCCGAGAATGCCCAAGAGGAAGGCGCTGACCAGCAGGCCAGCCAGAATGGGTGATGAGATGAAGCCCACGCAGTCATAGACATCGCCGAATCTCTTGCGGCCATTCAGCCAGGGCTGCACTTGATAATCGGTGAGAACGAGCTGGGTAATGGTCTCATTCTTGTCGGGATTCGTGAATACGAGCTTCTCCGAGGAGCAACGATAGGAGAAATCCAAGGGTGCTGATGGCAGTGTATACTCATTGCCACGCGCCAGCAATGTAGCCTTGTAATCACGATTATCCACATCTACGTTGCGCAGATGCCAAGTGCCACGCAGCAGCGTGAACTTGAAGCGCAGCGTCCACTTCTCGCTGTTATACATAAAGGTAATGCTCAGGCGCCCAAAATTCTTGGGGCGCTGATCATCGAAGGTGATATGCTTATTGTGCTCCTCCAGCAGCAGCACAGTGTCGTTGATTAAACGCAGCTCTGGGGGGCTGTTCAAGCTGAGCACGGCCTTGTTGCCCTCGGCTATGTAGGTATGGGTAGCCTCGGTTTCCGTGGATGATGCTGGTGTGGTGCTTACACCATCCTCCTGCTTACCCTCGTCCTTTGCCTCACGCTTGGCCAGGTAATGGGCTTCCTCTTCGCGACTGGCTAAAATGCCCAGCACTTCACCATGGCCATAGATGCTCAGGGCATCGTTGTAGCCAGTGAGCAGCTCGGCATCATCCTCTTCCGAGTGTCCCGAAAGGTTGATGACCTGCACGAACAAACAAACGACAGATATTGATGAATATGAAGAGGGTGGTTAAATTTGTAATACACACCTCAATATTGGCGTTGAAGCTGAAGGGCTCTGCGGGCAGTTGACGCTGCGGTAAGTACGACCAGGCGCTGTTCTTCACCAGATTCTGAAATTTGGGATACTTGGTGCCCTCCAGGCGACTCGTTGAGTTGCGAACAAAAATTATAATCGCCTTAACATCCTTGAATAATTGCGTCAGCGGCTGCTCCTTGCTACTGGCTTCGGCTAAAGCCTGGGGTTGCAGGTCATAGAGTTTGTCGTAACCCCAAAACAGATATGGCCCACTTATGGCTGCACTGCAGCCAAGCACCAGACTAATGAATACCCCAACAGCAATTAACTGCATTATTTGAACTTCTTATTCTCTATTTTTTTTCAGTTCGTTTACCTCCAGCACGCACTGCTGCACTTCGCACGAGAACTGATTCGATGGAAAATGTCTACCAAGAGAAAAAATCAATTGCCCTATCGGGGTGTGGGTAATGCGCATGCCCTCTTTGGATTTAATGGTACCAATCGGTGGTGGATTTCCACCCAGTGGTGAGTACACGCATAAAAATACATGCCACTTGTTGCTCATCGCACGTAGAAGACTAAACAATTCCAAGGAATTCTTTCTTCGAGTGTAAACACTCAGCATAATGATTAGCACGCATAAATTCCTATAGCGATTATGTAATGGCAAGTTGGTTGTTTTTTTCTTCCTATATTTATTTATAAGTCTAGATGGTTTTTAGTACCATTTATATGCCATAATATTTATGTATTCATTTTGCTTTGAATCTATTTATAACCTTGATATGTCACCTGGAAATGTTGTGTTTAGAATTCTATCTTTGAGACTGAACCGAAAACTAAAATTTATTATATACTTATTTATATACAGTGAACACTCTGATTGACACAAGATCATAATGATATATAATAGTTCATAAATTAAAATATTGAATTTCATTAAGGTGATCTTTAAAATGTAGAGGTATTAATTTATATAACAACTTAACGATCAAGAACGGAAAAATTTGGTTCATGTTTATACATTTTTTTTTTATATAATAATCTTAGTAAGAAGACTACTAAATCTATTAAATATAATAATATTTACAGGAATGGTGTAAGTACTAAACTGATGACTGTCACAGCTAAAATGAGTGCATGAGGCTTTGGCTGAGTTACGGCTGAACTAGCGGAGAAACTGCCCTTGTAGGTTTTGGTGCCTGTCGGTAAGTATGTGAATAGTCTTATGTTCATATTCATTTATATTATTGTACTCACGTTTTTCATTATGATCCCTTACGCCGCAGGTGCGATAGGAAATTGTGGCCTTGCGCTTGGTATTCACATAGCCCGGAATATAGAGACTGGGAGCATCGAGGCGACCTGCTGCTATTAGACGAGACATATCCAGTTCAAGGCGATGTGCTATGGGTCCCTTGAAGTGAATAATCATCTGTATACATGCACCGCCATGCAACTCCTTGGTGCGACGCGCATCCACATCCAGCATCCACTCGGGGATGCCCATCACAGAGCGCAGTTCCTCTAGAAATTGTGCGCTGTAAATGAAAGTAAATCTCTTTCAATTTGAACCGAATTTTGGAATACAATTGAACATACACAACGAAACGTGGCGGTTTCTGCAAATTTATGTACTTGATGACATTGTGATCTGGCTCAATGTTAGCACAGGCGAAACGTTCATGTGAACGATCAGGTCCAAAGATCACAATCGAACGACCAATGGCGCCCACGGGTGACTCCAACGGAAAATTGCTATCTGTGAGCACCACACGCTCACCGCCCAAATCTTGGGATGTAACATTCAATTAGACAACTCTGAGAGAAGAATAACCACAACAAGTACCTACCTATAGTCCCCAAGCGTGCACCGACATCGCCAACATAGCATCTCAGGGGATTATCCGGACCACACTCCTGTTCATACAGATCCAGCTAATGCAGAAATTAAAGAAACTCCTGTATTATCTATTATAATCGTGTTAAACATTTAATGCTTACATTCAGTGGATCTGCAAGCTGTGTGTAGAACGGATTCCACACGTATCCACCGGCCACACAGCGCGTTACAGTAGGTTTGACTGCAGCGTCCACGCCTACCGGGTTGACAAAGATCTGCCAGTTGTGATTACGCGTAGAGTTGCGATCATTCTTGCCCGGATGTCGCAGCTTCACTTCAATTACCGTCTCCGACTGGCTTCCGTCATTGTGTATGAGCTGCGTCATCTTGATGTAGCCATACGCATAACCCGTGGGGTGATGAAACGAGGCTATGGCGCGCAATTCTCTTGCCTCACTGGGGCTATAACCACGTTCCAAGGTGCTGCAACCATGTGACACAATTATTCAACAAAAGTTTGTCATGATTTATTGCTACTCTACCTGCATGCCCAGCGTGCATTCTTTTGTTGCTTTTGTATGACCACTGAGCGTCCTATGATGCTGTTGTAACCAAAGAGCGGCAGATTCGTATCGTTGTATGCATCCTCGTATTGTGTTAGTCCATTGAGTCGTCCGAATTTGCCGCTCAAATCGCCCATTTCATACTGATCGCTGGTGCCCTGTTTGGGCGGTGGCGCAGACTTTGGATTCACATCGTAGGGATTCCAGGTGCCATACAAAGTGGAGGCCTCGCAGGGAAAAGCTAGATTCGCCTCGACGGGCGTCTGTAAATTAAATTGTGCTATAGTAGAATTGCAACTATTGGTTTAGCCAGCTTACCATGTGTATATGATAGCCAGAATTGTCCTGCAGACCCTTGAGCTGCACCTCCACATTGCTGACATCGTACTCCGATTGCTGTGTGATCTCCATCTTGCCACTGACTGTCAGGGCATCTCCATTGGCATACCAATCCTTAGCCACCACTTTGCGACGATAGTGTCCAATCAGACTGGAGCAGGCCAGACGCTCACCTCTAGCCTTGGGACCATTATCATCATAGATGACCAGCGACTTGCCCAAGATGCTGTGGCTACCAGACAGCGGCAGATTGCCATCGCTAAACATTTTACGGCTGAGCTGACGGGCCTTACGCTTGCCTCCGGCTATAGTCAGCGTGCCCAGGCGTGCGTCAAGTGCGCCCATACGGCACATGTTCGGCAAATGTGGCCTGCAGTAATCATCGATGCTACGATTGCCCCACTCCACCTTGTAGGGATTAAAAACGCCCCCCGCTGAGATGCAGCGCTGCTGCCAGTCATAGAAATCTTTTCCCGGCGGATTGCTGTGTATGGCCCAGCGATGGTCATAGGTGCTGTTCTGCGTGGAGCCATCTGCCTGTATGAGATACTCGAACAACACCTGTGTATCCTGCCAGGGCTGCTCCGCGGCTTGGCGAAAGATAACGCGACCTACGACGGGATAGCGGAAGAGCACCTGCGAAGGAGATTAATGAATATAATAAGTATCAATTGATGCCTCTCCCACTCACCTGTGCCGTAAACATGGTCTGCTGATAGATGCCATTACGTTGATACAGATTCAACGGGGCACAGCCCCAAATGCTCTGGGTTATATTGTGTATCTCGGTGCGATTATACGTATAGATGGCTAAGCTACGATGGGCGATGCTGTGCCGTCCCTGCAACGGCAAATACAAATCCCAGTAGAGCCCACTCAGCTCGGAACTGGTTCCCGGCAGCACATACTGATGGAAGTAGTGCTTGTTGCGTCCCTGCAGCTTGCCACTGAGATCGCCGAGCGCATATTGCTCTTGGGTGCCATAGCCGGGCGGTGGCACGTGCTGTTGCTCCAGCTCTCGAGGATTGTACAGCTCACCCGTCGTCTCACAGTAGTCAGGCTGTGCCACGCGATGGGGCAATGGAGGCAGCTGATGTATGCGAAAGGCGGCCACGTCCTGGGCAAATTTACGGCTCACATGCTGAGCCGACGGTGTGGACAGCGTGAAGTTGAGGAATGTGGGATCGAACTTGGAGCGTTGCGTGAAGGTGACCTCGCCTTTAACGCCGCCAGAATTGATGAACGTTCTGCAAGAATACTGTTTTATTCACTTGCCCAATTATCATAAAGTAATCCACTTACTTGTAGGTCAGCGTCTGCACATGGCGAATCTTAGTGCAGGCCAAATAGTTATCCGGATGCTGATTGTCATAGATCACCAGGTAGAGGGTGCGATGGGGTATGGTCAGATCCGAGGGTAGCAGCGCCAACTTGGCATCGCGAAAGACGCTGCGCTGTGGCTGCCGTAGTGCATTCTTGGCCACACCAATCCTGCCCAGACGCGCATCCAAATCTCCAATGCCCTGGCCCGGTCCACTGCCCTGCGGATCGAAGACCAGCTGCAAAAAATTACAATTGTCCTCGCTGCGATGATGATCATGCTTGAAGATGTCCGTCACAAAGATCTTCCAGTGATGTTGCGTGTAGTCACGATGCTCCTCTTGCTGTCCAGCATCTGGTTGCAGCTGTATGTGAAATAGATCCGAGTAGATAAGCGTATCGCCGCCGGCGCCCTCGGCCGGTGCCAGCCAGCGAAAGTGTACGGAGCCCGCAATGGGGATATTGAAACGTGCCTCCGCCATGTGCTCCACGGAGTTCTGCACCGTGGTGATGGTGGCACAGATGCGAGCATTCGCATTGGTCTCGGTCAGCACCAGCGACTTGCCCCAAATGCCCTGATCACCAATTAGCTGCATCTTATGTTGCCACGTGGCAGTCTCATTGCCCGGCAGCACCAAGTAGTCTAGCTCCTCATCAAAACTGATGACCTGTGCACCCAAGCGTGGCAGCTCACAGCGCTCATCTGCATCTATGTTGGTATAGTCCACTGGAAAGCCATGCACTGCCCAGCTCCACACTTGATCCGGATACTGCAGTGTCGCCTCTAGATTCGTTTGTATCTCCACCAGGTCATGATCCAGCTGCCGGAACGTAATCTCGCCATGCAGTCCACGCTGCGAGATGTATGCGATCAGATGTTGTGACGCGGCTGTTTACGAAGCAGCGTGTGTGAGAAAATATAAAAAAACTGGTAAGCGAGAGGTAGGTGAAAGTATTCGACACGTAGATGCCCTGTAGTAACCAAAAATTGACATGATTACTCAACGTTAGTATATCTAACTAGTCATTATTTAATGAGATTTTCCAACATTAACATTCACTATCCCGAAATGAGCATGCCCTTTTTGCTCTTCACACTGTCTACAGGGTATTTCGAGTCAATGTTAAAGCGACTGTGTGCGGTGCACAGATTTACTTTCGCCTTCGTTGATCTGCACCATCTACACTGAGCGCAAAGCTCTGGACTCTTTCATTTACATACAATAGCAGTGTAGACCACATCGAACACTAATAGAGCACTCTGGGAATCGGTAGGGTGATTGCAGAAGGCTTTTCCGGGTTGTAATTGTTACCTACCGCCGCATTGTGTTGCAATACCATAGGCCAAGATGACGCATAGCAGCGTCTGTGGAGGTCCATGACTCATGTTCAATTGATTTTCGGTTATTCCTCGATTAATTTAAGCGTTTTTTTGGGTTCTCAAATACTTAAAATAATCCAAATATTATGCAGTTCGTCGAAACAATTACATAGTACGCTGCGCATGCGTGCACTCAATGGGAAAACAAAATGAAAACTGGTTGAATTGCCTCAACAAAAGCATAAACTCACAAACTCAACTCAAACTTGGCTCAAACCAGCTGAAACTGTGGTGAATTTGTGTTATTTTGTGGCTTTGGCTCAGTTGAATTCAACTTTCAACTGACGGCTGAAACTTGTAGAAACTAGTACAGTACAACAACCTTATAACGAGCGTAAACTTTAAAATAAACAAAGCTTCGAAAAAAAAACAACATGGAATCTTTTTAAATGAAATTTTAATCAAATCGCATTCTATATACTTTATAATATCACGAAAAATTCATTTAAAATTTATACCTGTAGAATCATATGCCAAAGCCGACTTACCTGCACACCCTAAACCGCCCAGGCAAACAAATGTTTCAAGTGTTTTCTAGACGACTCGCTATTCGCTTTATTCCATCAAAGTCATCTACATCATCATCATCATTGTGATATAAAAACAGTTCTTTAAAATGTGTTTCAATCTTTCATAATATTCTTCTTTTTTTTTGTAATATTTCTGACCGGGTTAAAAAAAGGTTTTATATGTTTTTTTTTTTTTAAATGATTTTGGTTTTGCCATAAAAACTTAATTTTATACTGAAGTAAAGATTCGCATTTAACAACTTGTTGCATTGAATTATAAAATTTGTGTTATTTGAATTTGTTTTTTTTTTTTTGTTCGTGTTGATAAGAAAGTAGTGTAATGTGGTTTGCTACTGCTTTGCATTTCATTGCTGAAATAAGCCTAAGTACTAGATGATTGTGTATTATGATTGCTATATGATGATATATATAGTATCAAAATAACTCTAGCTATTCTTTTTCTATTCCTTTCCACTTCTCTGGTACTGTTGCACCCGCAGTGATTCTGTTCTTCTGTGATCGCGGTGAGGGCTAAAATGGCTCTCCAGATAAAAAACATAAATAATAATCCTTATAGCGATGGGTATACAGATCTATAGTATAATGTAAGGATCGCTATAAGCATGTTGTACAATGGTTATAGTATTCGAATTCCAAAAAACTCGAGCACGCCCAATATATATTTAGAACCTTATATGATATTAAACGTAGGTATGTCCGTTGTTATAGGAGAACATAAATGTGAACTCAATTCAATATTTTGTTTTGTTTTTTTTTTTCTTTTTCAATAAAATAAATCAACTAGAAACACTTTAGCTCATAAGCAGAATAATTGTAGAAATATTGTGTAGATTTGTTATACAGAGAAAATATTATTATGTAAATTCGCATAAAAAAACAATTTGAGTGAATGAACTTGTGTTTTTTGTTCGATACTCTTTAGGCTAACTCTCAATAACATTTCATTTTGGATATATTTATATCCTGAAGTGAATATATATATATATTTTGAAAATCATTTAACGAATAACGATAGAGATAGAAATATATGTATGAATATAGTAATAGTATGTTTGATATGTTTTTTGTTTTGTTGTAAATAGATAAATATATAAATATTTTATTTGGCTCTCAGATAAAAGTACTCTAACGAAATGTTGTATGTCTCTCTCTCCTTAACCTCTGAAAAGAACTGAAATTGAAGAAATCAACTACCAAAATAAAAATGTGGGCCAAGGCCTATAGATCAGACTATTCTTGACTAACTAATCGCTGCCCACAGTGATCGTTTTCTCTATTTTTCTTCATGTCTTTCTTTCTAGCGTCTACCCACTTTTCGTTTTGTTTATTCTGTTCTTTTATAGTTCTTCAACGAACAGCAATTAAAAATAAACATTGAAAATATTTTCTGTTTTCTTTTTGTTATTTTTTTTAAAGTATTTTTCATGTGTTTTTAAATAAATTATTCATAAATTTTACGTGTAAAATTTAATAATAAAATTTCAACTAGAAAACTAGCTGTCAAGATGGCGCTTTGACAATTGGATTTGTTTTAAAAGTATCCCTAAAATGATGATACGTGGTAAAGTATATATGGTGAGCTACCAAATTATTATTATTATTATCTTTTGTTGCTGAAGAAGTTAAGAGTATTATTTGTTGTTGTTGGTGTTGGTATTGGTGTTCTTGGTTAACAAATAAAATATTTTGTTCTTGTTGTTGTATTCGAAATTTGATGGTAAAAATTTACATATGTAAAACGAGCATTTCTTTTAATTACGTTTATTATTTTTTTTGACGATTTTTCAAAAGTTTTTGGTTTTTTTTGTTTTGTATGGATGCTGAGTTAAGAGTTAAGGATGTGTTGTTGTTGTTGTTTTTGTTGCTGTTGTTGTTGTAGGGCAGCTGTTTAAGCGGCTTCCTCTTCCTCCTCATCACCCTTGCCGGTGAGCATTTCAATCAGGGATGCGGTATCGATTTGATTCTTGTCATCAATAACCATCTGATCGAAGGCATCATCGACCTCCTTCATGGTGAATTTGTCACCGAAGCCCATGAGCATTTCGCGGAATTTATCACCATCGATGAGACCATCGTTATCGAATGTTTTGAAGGCAGCAATAACAACTTCGTCTTCATCGTTGGCACCCGAGGTGGCCATACGGTTGGCGAACAGGGTCAGCAATTGGGTGAAGTTAATTGGACCAGAGGCCTCGCCCAGCATGGAGTCCAACTCCTTATCGTTGGCAATCTTGCCGACGGAATCGAAGGCAGCGCGCAAATCGTTCTTGCCAATAATACCGTCCTTGTCGGCATCCATAAGTTGGAAGGCCTATTCAATCGCAACAGCGAGTGGAGCAACACAGAACGCGAGCGAAAAAGATACAGAGAGATAGAAGAAGAGAGAGAGAGAGAGGTGGTTGGTGATTTGGATTCATGTCATGTCATGTCAGTTATAGGATAGGTTTCAGGGATCTCATTGCATTTGGATTTGTTTACTTATACTTGGGATCTCATAACACTTACTTCCTTGAACTCAGCGATCTGCTTCTGGGAGAAGACAGAGAACACGGAGGAACCGGCGCGCTTCGACTTCTTGGAGCCACGGGAGCCGCCCGACGCTCTCTTCGAACCAGTAGCAGAGGCTGGGGCAGGAGTGGCAGCTGGTGCGGGGGTTGCTGCCTCAGACACTGCCTCGGAAGCGGTTTCGGAAGTACCTCCCTCTTCCTTGGTCTTCTTCTTCTTAACCTTCTTCTTCTCATCCGCCTACAAAAACAGAAAAAGGAGCAACAAAGAGGTTCATCATTAGTTCTCAATCAAAACATATTCCCTGGTTATTCCATTAGAATTTGACTTTCAAAAAGTTGTTCGAAAATATTCGGAAACTAATTTACAGTTGGCTAAGAATAAGCGACGAAACATTACATAATTTCTGTACTATATCCGTCTCGCTTTAGCTATCATATTACGTTGCGCATACGCCGCGTAGCATTTCTCGACCGATCGATCCAATTTTAGAATTCACACGCAATGTGTGTTGGAAGTATATAGTAGTAGTAGTAGTAGTAGTTGTATATAGAACCGAGGCATTTCGTAATGAAAAACTTTTCACACAACAACAAATTACTTGAGTTTTAAAAATAGATCCATTATTGAACTATATAGTTAGAGATATTCCATAAATATGTAGGTATATTCAGAATATATAACTGGCACAATAATCCACATAGATTGATCGATAATCACTTTTTGATCTTCAAAACTATTTACTTAATCATTATTATTTGGTTCTTTTATTTTTGAAAATATTAAATAACTTCGAATGCACTGCACGAATCCTTTTTGTATATATATATATATATATGCTATATAGCATATAATTATGTATAGGTATAGATCTGGTGATGTATATCCCGTGTGTGAATTGCTCCTTACCATGGTGCTGAACTTTGATGTGTTGTCTAAACGAGTCGAGCGGTCAGAGCACACTGAAACTCTGGCTGATTTTATCGTCAAGACAATGATGTTTTAAGATCTTTTTTCGTCTGCTTCTTCTTCATTATGATTTGGCCCATTCGTATGGGAATCGCTTCGGCTCTGTTCGTATTTCGCGTTTCGTATCTGTATCTTTGTTTGCCAGATTCGTGCTGCCTTTTTTAGTATCTGCAAGGCGAGGTACGCCCCGGCGCAAGGTGGAGGGCGGGCTAAATCTTTTGAATAGAGTTCGGTTCGGTGCGTTCGGTTCGGTACATTCGGATGGCTTAAATGTTTACTCATCGTATGTTAGCTCCTAATCAAATTTGAATCTAATTTTAACGAACAGAACTTACGTTAGAAAATGCGTATGAGTATGTATAGGTATATGTATTTATACATGTCGTTTAAATGTATATAAGTGTGTGCATATATGTGTGTTAACATTTTGAAATTTTATTTTCATGTTATATGCATAGATTCCTTCGACTAGTTCTTCATATAGATGTACATATATATGTATATATGCGTGTATGTTTGGATGTATACAACTTATACAAAATATTCACATCTTGTTTTGTATTATTCATCTTTGCTCTTGAGGCGAAGGTGTCCTCTTGCTCTCAAATCACCTACATTTCCCTTGGACCCAAACACACATAGACATCTCATCTACAACATATACTATATAGATTCATGTAGATTCTTATTCGTATATATGTATTTTTTGTTTCTCTATAGTTTACCTTGCCTATTTTCAAACCACTGGCATTTTGTGTGGTTGAAAATATAAATTTGTTTTTGCATACACGTATATTGTGCAATATAAAAAGAGAGAGCCACAAATTCCATAGCTATAGAAGCTCTACAGATTTTGTGTCGCATACACAATATATTAAATATACCATACATACATATATATAACAGAAACAATCTTTAATTTCATCCATAAACATTGCTAGTGCTATGCTATTATGTATTCGAAATTTTTCCATCTACAATTGCATAATACAATAGGAAATATGGATTATTTTACTCGATTATAAAGTTAAATGAACTTGTTCTATATACATACACATTTTACTTATCATAGAGTATTTCTAAAAGAAA
>JBANCZ010001688.1:0-19825 GCA_037040025.1 Sphaerogastrella javana | reverse complement strand
GAGTATATATATATGCATATTAGATAATGTGTATATGTGTGTATGTGTATATGTATAGATAAATATATATGCATGATATCTAGACGCACTGGATGTGCTTATCTGTGTATGTATGTATATGCAAGTTAGTTATTTACAATATGATTTAAGCTTAATATTAAATTAAGTTGCATTTTTTTAAGCATTTCTTTTTTTTTATACAATACAATTGTGGGAATAAGTACGTATTTGTTTTTGAGACTTGTCTTTAAATAATTATCATATACCATAAAGTGAATGTTTTGCTTCGTTTCTTGTTGATCTATAATGATCTAATTTGCATAGTTCTTGCTTTTTTTTGTCGTATTTACAATGTCTTTGACTTAGACTTAATACATAATATATATGTTTAAATTAAACATTGTTCGCTTAAAAAATACCCGCAATGCATTCCATGTGGATCAAATTTCGCATTGTCCTCAATGCGATCCACATGGAATACTTGCATCTCTCTCTCTCTATTCAATGTATGTTTCATGAACTTAACTTAACTATAAGCATAATATAGTATATAGTAAATATGTGTGTGTGTGTGTGTGTGTGTCTTTGTGGGCTTGTTTTCCCCCTGTCAAATGTATCTCAAAAGTGTTTGAGTTTATAATTTAAAAAAAAAAAAAAAAATGGGGGAACTGCTGCTAGTTGCACTGCTTTTCCGGCCGCTTCCGTCAGACGTTTGACCTTTGAGTGTGTTTCTGTGTGTGTGTGTATGTGTATCTGTGTGTGTGTGTGTGTGTGTGTTTCTGTGTGTGTTTCTGTGTGTGTGTGTTTCTGTGTGTGTGTGTATCTGTGTGTATCTGTGTGTGTGTGTGTGTGACATGTGGATTCATTCAGCACTCGGTGGCATAGTAGAATACCTCCACCTCGCTCATCTGCGAGTGCCGTCCATTCTGCCCCTCCACAAGGACATCGCGTGTGGCGCGCGCATGCGCCAGCACCTATAGTCACACCTTGGACGCATGCGGCTGTGCTCCAGCTGAGCTGCCGTATTGTGACTGCGCCTTCTGCACTGTCTGGTATGTGGGCTGCTGCTGCTGCTGCTGCTGTGTTTGCGAAACACCGCTCTGCTCCCGTATGGTCACTTGGGTAACAAATGGACCACGACTGCGTGCACTGCTGTTCAACGATGACGGCGAGTAGCCATTGAGTGCCGCTGCCTTCCAATGCGGCTGTGCCACGTTCACGCTAATGGGAGACGGAGTGTTGCCATTGTGCAGGCCAATAGCATGATTGCCGCCATGACTTCCATGATTACCATGGTTATGGCTATGACTATGGCTATGGCTATGGCTGTGCTTGATGCTGCCCACACGCTGCTGTTGCACTGTATCATACTCATAGTAGCTGCTCATTGGGCGCAGGGCTCCATTTGATTGCTGCTGCTGTTGCTGGTGTTGCTGCTGTTGCTGCTGTTGGGCTGCCGCTACTGCTGCTGCCGTTGGCGGCAGGGGGAGTGGCGGCTGCTGTTGGCTGGAGGATGATGAGTGCATGCTAATGTCCTGGGAGCGAGCGCTGCGCTGCGAATGGTAATGCTGATGGCGTCGACTGTAAGAAGCGTATTAAGCACAGAGTATATAATACAAATGAATGAATGTAAGCGAATGCGAGTGAGAGATTGACTCTATACTAAAAACTACTTGAACGTATACATATACACATGTGGTTAGTCTGTGTGTGTATGAGTGAGTGAGTGCGTGCGTGCGTGTGTGTGTGTGTATGTGTGTGTGCGGTTACCTTTCAGCCTCAACCTTGATGCGCTGCCTGATCACCTGCTGTCGCATGCATTCAAGCGTCGACTCGGAGAGCGTCTCTTGCATGACTTCAGTGTCGCTGTTCAGTTTTTTTTTTTTTTTGGTTAATATGATGTACATGTAGATGTGATGTTGTTGTTGTTGTTTTGGTTGTTGTTTTGGTTGTTGTTGTTGTTGTGTGAGTGTGATTATCATATATATGGTACACAGAGTAGATAGAGAAAGAGATATAATAAGAAACACAGTGACGGGTTAATAACACATAGTACACAAATTTTGTTACATACAATTCACAACGAAAAACATTCAACAAATATTATAATATATTCATATACTCCTTTAAATATGACTTGAACTAATTAATAATATTCATCTAAATATAAGAACAACAGTTAAGGCTATAAAAATCAATAATTTACTAATTCTATCATCCCATTTTTTTTTTTTATTAACGTGCTTATTTGAAGTAAGCCAAGCTATATCTTTAATTATATATATCTTTAATTATGTCTGGCAGAATTATTGTTTGTATAAGTTATGACTTATTTTAAGAACACGCTAAAACCAATCCTAAGCCATTAATTATTTACTAATTCCATCTTCTTCTCATTTAATTTAAATGCTCATTTTGAACTTATTTCAAGCCACATATATCTTTAATTATGTCTGGCAGAATTATTGTTTGTATAATTTATGACTTATTTTGAGAACACGCTAAAAACAAGACAAAACCATAAATAATTTATTAATTTCATCTTCTATTTTAATTTACGTGCTCATTTTGAATTTATTTCAAGCCACATATATCTTTAATTATTTCTGGCAGATTATTGTTTGTATAATTTATGACTTGATTTAAGTACACGCTAAAAACAATCCTAAGCCATTAATTATTTACTAATTCCATCTTCTCCTCATTTAATTTAAATGCTCATTTTGAACTTATTTCAATCCACATATATCTTTAATTATGTCTGGCAGAACATTTTTTTGTACAATTTATGACTTATTTTAAGTACACGCTAAAAACAAGCCTAAGCCATAGAAATATTTCATATTTATAAGCACTTTAAGTTGTTTTATAAGACCATTAAATATCACTGTTTAAACTAATTCAAGTATATATATTATATTTAGCAAAATCTTATCTACAATTTCTAATAAAGTTCAACAATTTTCCTAAATGTATATGCCTGATTTAGTTAGGAATAAGTATTGGATCTAAGAAGAACAAATCCCTTTGTTAATCCTATAAGATTAATTGATGTTTTTTTTTTTTTTAAGAATTATTATGTGATTAGAATAATAAATAATAATGAATAATTTAACATGTTAAGCCAACACCATTAAAACATATAGAACATAGATCGAGCGGTATGCGTGTTATGTATGGAAGAGTGTGGTTGGTCGAATGATTGTAGCTGCCTCTCACCTAATCTGATGCTGATGCAAATCTTCATAGTTCGCATAATGCTGATAGCGATGATTGAATATATCGTTCTGATGTATGCCACCATTAAGCGCACCACCCACGCCTGGAGCAGCCGAAATACCATTGACGCCAACGGCAACACCACCGCCTCCAACGCCGCCACCACCACCTGTTGCATTTGGAGCTGGCAGTGGCGGTGGTGGCTGATAAGCTGGTGGCTTCCCACTCCTTTCTAGTGCAGCCAAAGCAGCAGCTGGAATTTGTTGCTGCTGCTGCTGTTGCTGTTGTTGATGTTGCTGCTGGTGATGTTGCTGTTGATGCTGATGTATAGTAGATGTTGCTGTTGGGGCCGATGTTGCATAGGTATCTACAGGCACAACGCCATCCTTTCGATTCTTGCCAAAGCGAAACATATGCCCAATGCCGCGCAGTATGCTCGGCTTCTTGGCCCGCGACTTGCTGCCGTGTTTGCCATCATTGAGTGAACTCTGGAAGGGTCCGTTACGCTGCGAGGCAAAGCCACCCTCATGATCCGCCTCCTCCAGCAGCCAGGTCTTGCGCGGTTCTACATAGACAATTGGACATACATGTAGTATAGTTAATCGTTAGGTTTTACACACTTACTGTTCGCATCCGGTTCACTGACAACGGCCGCTCTGAGGCTATCCTCCCGACCACGTCCACGCGGCGCACGGAGCGCATGATGGGCACGCGGCTCATCGGACATTTGCAGCTCCTGCACCATCGTTTGCAGTGACTCCAACGACGACGACTTCTTTAGCCCCAGCGATGGACCCAAATCACCCAATTGATCGCGCGCCTCTGCCTCGGCAGCCAGCAGTTGTTGTTGCTGCTGCTCCCGCTGCTCAATATGCGAACTTGTCTTCGCATGCTTATACCCGGCTGCAGCCGCTGCCATTTGCGCATTGGCGCTAGCAATGCGCGCCGTCAGCGACTCAATGGAGCCGCCATACACAGCCGATTTGGTTAATTGTATGCGGCGTTCGCGTTCACGCTCCTCGCGCAACTTCTTATTGCGCTGATACGTACCCGTCTCACGGGCATCGAGAGCCGCATGATGTTTCTCCGAGATGCTGCGACGACCCAGTGCATCGCGTGAGAAATGCTCCACGCCCGAATTGTTTGTCTCCAGACTCAGCTGTGACGAATACGTGGCATCAAAATTGCCACCAGCCGGCGCTGGCACGCCCCCCTGTTGGCCCATGCCAACGCTCGCTTGCGATGTATTCGCGCTGCTCGTGTTGCAGTGTGGAACATCGTGGGCGCGCAATGGCAACGTGCTGCAAATATAAGTAAACAAATAAACAGATATCAGATTCTGGTTTGATTCTTAATGTTGCTGCTGTTAGAGATGTGCTTACGGCGACATGGGCTCCGCATCATCTTCAATGAGCAGGGCTGTGTTGCCATGACCATTGAGCAGCTGCATCTGTGCTGGCGACCAGTTATCATTGGTGGCCATGTAGTAGCTCTCATTGCGCAATGCAGCACTGTTCCCAACACCTGGTGGTGCGGGCAGACGACGATGCTGAGTTTGAGATTGCTGCGATTGTTGCTGCTGTGATTGTTGCTGCTGCTGCTGCTGCTGTTGGTGTTGCTGCTGCAACGGCTGTGCGGAATTGTTGGAGCAAATACCTCCGGTTAGACGATCCAAAACGGGATTGCTCCATCTGCAACCGAAAAGGTAATTAAGACATTCTTTGAATATTACAATGTATTTCCTATCCTACCTATTCATATCGCTGCCGGCGCTGTTAGATCCATTTGCACTACTGCGTGTTTCCCGCTTCTCCGGGCTCAAGTAGATCACCGTAGCGCCCGAGTTATCGCTAGCATTGGAGCTGCTATTGTTGTTGTTGTTGTTGTTATTATTATTGTTGGCGTTGCTGTTGTTGCTGCTACTATTGCTATGGCTATGGCTATGATGTTCCAATATATCACTGGAGCTGGCCGAGCGCAGTATTTTGCGTCCGACCAGAAGCGTTATGGTGCCCGGATGCTTGCCCGGATTATTGACCATGGCGCGACGCAACGTCTCCATTGCCTCCGCATTATTCTGGCCACGCAACGATACACCATTAACGCTCAACAATTGATCGTTCATGCGCAGGCGTCCATCCCGCGATGCAGCCCCACCATGTATGACATTCTTGACGAATATGCCCAGATCACCGTCGTGCTTCATTCCAGCACTGCCAGCGCTTGTTGTCGAAGCGTTCAGATTTGAGCACGTCTTGCCCTTGACACTGACGCCCAGGCCAGCCTTTTCTGTATCATGGACGGGTATGTGCAACGTCAGCTCCTCGCGCGAATGCCAATTACTGCTGCTCGGCGGCAGGCTGTCCTGTTGTACCCAATGGAATGAGTTCAAGTGATTAACAAAAGGGATTCCGGATTACTAAATGATTTGATATACTTACATTGGATGCGGCTGATTCGCTGCCTGCATCAATGAAATGCTGAGATTCATTCAGATGCGCCTGCTGTTGCATCTGCTGCTGTTGGAAGAGTGAGCGGGCACTGCTCGACTTCTGCACAGGAATGGGCGCTGCAGCAGAAGCTCCAGTGGCAACTGAAGCAGCAGCCGCAGTTCCAGTGCTTACGACTGCTGGTTTCTCCAATGGCTCCGACTGGAACAGATTAAATACAATTTATTATTCATTCATTATCATATTAATCATCATCATTATTGGACTACTTACACCCACGGGCAGCTCCGTCAGCTCCTGCTGCCGGGAGACAACAATGCGCACTGTTGCACCGGCTGGCATGCCGCGCAGTATGGCAACCACATCGGTTTGAGTCTTTCCTGTCATAGGCGTACCATCGACCTCGAGCAGACGGTCGCCTGGCTTGAGGCGCCCATCCTCAATGGCGGCGCCACGCGGCAGTATATTCTTGATGTAAATGGGACAATGGCCGCCCGCTGGATTGTCACGTGTGGTCACCGAGAAGCCCAGACCATTGGGGCCCTTCTTCAGTAGTATCTCAATCTTGCGGCCAAGCTTGCGGGTGTTGGCCACTTGCAGCGAGGTGCCCACTGGTGCGGCATGTGGCTTGCGTGTGGGCGAAACTGTGGCCACCTCAACCATTTCGGCTACCTTGGAGTCACGTCGCTGTTGCTGCTGCTGCTGCTGCTGCTGGTGTCGTTGGCGATATTGATCGCCGCGCAGCACGCGAACTCTTAGCTCGGAGCTCTCGAGGGCTCGACGCAGCTGCTCCTGCACCTGTGACTCGCTAAGGCCCATAAGCTTGATGCCATTGATCTCCAGAATACGATCCTCACGCCGCAAACGTCCGCGTTCCGCTCGACTTCCCGGCTCCACGTGCTGCACAATCAGGCCGCCACCATGCTCTTTATCCGGCATGGCTGTGAGACCCAAGGGACTACCGTACTCGTTGATAATCAGCAGCATTTCACCATCCTTCTCGCGTATGGACTCATAGGCCTGACCCAATGGCTCTTTGCGTTTACTCTCCCGCGGCAGAGATTTGCTGGAGTATGCGCTATTAGGCAATGAGCTGGGCATGGCCTGTTGCTGTTGTGGCTGTTGATGCTGCCGCGGCTCCTGTTGCTGCTGATAGGTATTCTGCAGTTTCTCCACAGCATCCATCCACTTGTAGCCATTACCATCGCCCAGGAACTGCATGGACAAACGGCCGGAGCGGGCAAAAGGCTGATGCGCCGCTGTTCCATGTTGCGGCTGTTGGTGTTGGTGCTGTTGTTGTTGTTGTTGTTGCTGCTGTTGTTGCTGCAGTAACTGCTCCTTCAGCTGCAACGCAGCATCATCTTCCTCTTCCCATTGCGGCGATAGCTGACCACCAGCCTTGTCCAGCAGGAGACGTTCGGGTGAATCACCGGCTGCATAGTGTGGTGCAGCCGCTGACCATCGCTTGTTGCCACCTTCCGCCTTTAGTGAGGCCAATAGATTTGGATCACTGCTGCGGCGAACCATAAGGCCCACACCGAGACCGGTCATTGGTCCAGATGTAGTACTGGTCACCTCAATGTGAGGCGTGGATAGATCACGAATGGGCGCCTCTGTATTTGTGGGATCGCGAAAAATGTCTGGCGAACCGGTGCCTACAGAGGAGCTGCCTGAGGCACCATCGCCACCGCCCTGCGGCACGCCCGGATCGGGTCCAGAGTCTTCAAAATGTGCCAATATCTGTTCACGATCATCAGCCACATCGCGTACACAATCGTCCGGATCCAGAATACCCGACTGGGTCTGTAAATGATGGACGGCCACCCAAGAGCCCGCTTCCTGGAAAGCACAAACAAAACATATATATATCAATTTCATTGAAATATACCGATCAAGTTGGATAATAACTGCGTTATAACTATGATAACATCATGCACATAATTTTTCAACATATCAGAAAAATAGTTAATGTAAAACCCAAGGAATAAAAACGAATATAAATAACAATCCGGTATCTGTTTCGATCTCCGAAAGATTGAAATATCAGTTTTGTTAATGGTTTCGGTTTTAAAAATGAAACGGTTAAGTTAACGCATCCGATTCAGTTTTGGCTTCATTCCCTGAAATGAAAGTAACGTTCCAGCATCGGAATCGATCTTTGATATATTGAAATATCGTTTTAAGGTTACGGTTTAAAAATGAAACCGTTTAAACGATTATGGGTACGGCATCGGTTTTGGTTTCATTCCTTAATCGTGCATCTACCAGATAAGAAATCCAAATAGTTACAGTAAGTGTTGAATAATTTCCATTTATTTACACACACACATTTTAGAGTGAGTGTTAATTTATATATAAGTTCAACAACTAATATAAGTTCTACAATTTAGTTTTTAAGGAAGTGCTCGACAAATACGTGCCTAGTCAAGTTCCCAATGCCCCAACCTGACATAATTCAATTCGCAGTGCAACCTGAAATTTTTGCAGCTGACATGTATGCCCTCTCTGGGCCTATCTCTTCATCTCTATCACTATTTCTATCTATCTGTCTCTCTTCCGGGCCCAGCTAAATACAAACAATTGCCCAATTGCCGAAATGGTCATGTGTTGAGTCATTGAGTCATTGAGTCATGGAGTCATAGTCATAGAGCCATGGAGTCATTGCTGCAGCTAACGTTGGTCTATTGCCATTAAGTCTGTTAACTCTCAGCTCTAAGTTAAAACTGCTACGATGTTAGTCGATGATTCGACCTCCAGCCTCCAAAAAAAAACAAAACCTACAATAACGAATTGCAGTGAAAAATATATAACAAAAAATTAAAAAATAAAAACCATATTTAAAACAAAAAGGCAAGCGAATCAAGTTGGCATCGCTATCATTGCTTTGGCTTGGCATTCCATTGAATTCCAGCACAAAACAAATGCCAAATGCCGAAAACTGGCCAACAACAATAACAAACAACAGTAACAACAGCAACAACAATCAAAATAACAATTGCATCACGGCTTGAAACCAGTCATGGAGGCAACAGAGCGTGCGCTTCGCTCCCTGAACTGAACTGAACTGAGCTGAGCTCAACTGAACTGAACTGAACTGAACTGAACTGGAGAACTGGAACATCAACTTGACGCAACAATTTGGAAGGTTGTTTTCTACCAATAGCATTCTCTCTCCACCTCTCTCTCTCCCTCAATCAAACCTCTTCTCTCAATCACACACAACAAGCATTTGTTTGCTGTGTTTTGTTGTGGTTCTTGTTTGTTGTTTGTTGTTCTTGAAATTTGTGGGTCAAAGAGCGTGACTGGCATTACATTCTATTGATGTTTTAACAGTTAGAGCAAAGCGCCACAAATCAATTTCGGGGTTTTCAAGCTTTTGTCCCTCCGCATTTGCATACGCACAGTGGCTACAAAAAAAGAAACAACCAAAACACTTTTAAACATGCATAGATTATGACTTGAGATGTCGTGTAGCCGATAAGTTAGTTTAATGTTAAAGAATTCCAATGATCGGATTCAACCTGTTATATGTTAAGTATCTTATTCAGTTGTATTTGAAAGCAGAAATTTGAAATTAATTATATATCGGTATATTTAATATTGATTGCTTAAATTCTATTCTATTTCGATTTAATACTATAGATTAATTTCATTTAATGTTAGACTTCAACTCATATATTCCTACCGAATACAGATATGGAGCACTGTGCAATTTGTTAAACCCTGAGATTTTCTCTACTTTAATAGTAGCTTTATCTTTTTGCACTCTATAGATAATATATTTTCAAATATTTTTTTACTGCAATGTCATTAAACGAACTGATATCTTAACAAGGTCTTTCTGGAGGCTGGACTAAAAACCAGATTATGTTATCTATATGCGAAAATAAAGTCAGCCTGGCTGCTGATAACGTATCAAAAATTCGATTATACCAATTTTGTTCTGAGGAGATAAAAGCATACAAATAATGTATATATTATTGATATACATAATAATATCACAATAGAAATAGAACGTAAAATTGGAAACTATATATTGAAAAATGCTAATCGAATGATAATCAAGAATATATGTGCCTTGCCTCGTATGGTCTATTACCCATAACCTTGAACAAAGATAATAGACCCTTAAGTACAGATTATATTTAGAAAATTGCAATCAAAAACCTATAATTATTATCTAATAATTGTTCGTTTGGTTAGTGAAATTTGCTTTATATCAATGGTAATCAGCAAAATGATTACTTTATCAACATCTCAATAAGTTTGGCCCACGGTGCACGGTGCCCGATGGAATAAAATTGCTTGAGATTTCTGTGTCAAATATCGAACATTGATTATTTCATTATGGTCATTTGTCAATGAATATGATGCGTCAATGGGCAGACAACGATCGTATATCATAAACATTAGCATATGTATGTGGATCGAAGCGTGTGGGCATGCTTTTTCTTTTTCTCTCTCTATCTCTGGGTATATTTTCATCTGCATCTCTAACTAACCAATTCCGTGCCACTTGAGTGATATGTGGGCGTATTTGATCTTCATTTTTGCTTTTGATTAAAAAATTTAATTAATTAGAGTTAAGATTGAGATTTGATGTTGGCTCTTAGATATGATTATATTGTGATTTTAGTACGGTTATGGTTACCTTCATGCAGTCATAGCTCGGCGATGGCGGTCGCTTGGGCAGCGTCAGTGAATAGGATTTGTGTAGGGTGCCATGGGGTATGCCCTCATGCTTGGCGGCCACTTTGTAGGTGTGGCGCCAGCCAAAAAGGCCGCTCAATTTATTAGCCAGCGCTGGACACTTGGGCGGCACGTCGAACATGCTTTTCTCTCTCACACTTAATCTCTACCACTCTCCCTCTCTGTTTCTCTCTCTTTGTAATACACACAGTTTCTTTGGTTTGTTGCAATTGTCGTTGTTATTTGAATTCGTATTAGATTATTTATTGTTAGTTAACATTTTTAAATTTGAGCAAATGTAACAAATTGTCTGCTCGTTTGGTTGTCGCAGGACACACTGATCACCGAGGAACATTGCACCGTTGTAGGAGCCTAAGCACACAACACATGCACTACATTTACGGTAGTAATAAAAAATAAAAAAAATAATCAAAAAAAAAAACAATTTGTCAATGATGTTACTCATAGAACAATAACTAATTATCTATGTTGTTATTGTCGTTGTCATTATGGTTGTTGTTGTTGTCAGCACACGCTTTTGTTTCTTATCGATGATGCAATTGGTAAATTGGTTAATGCCTTATCAATGCAACACGACGACCTTATCAATGCAGTAGGCACAATTAAATTATCACTCGTTTAATCAGACTTGTAATTCATAACTAACCAAAAAAATATACAACAGTAGGGACAGTGCCTGACACTCAAGACGCTGTGTTTAGCATATTCGATAAAATATAGAGTATTCGGAGCAAATGATGTTGGAGTGCGATTAAGTATTCAATAAATAAAAATGGCAGTCGGTGTATAATGTGATAGTAAATCTAAACATTCTATTTTCAAACTTGCACTTGGTATAACGATTTTTAATTAAAGGGTTTCAACCACTGCGAAAGTGGAAACCGGTATTAAAACATAACATTTAGATTTAGAATATAATTGTACACCTATGTTCCAAAGCACAACGAATTTATGCTTTGAAAAATTTTTTTGAAATTGAACTTATTTTAATCTGTGGGCTACTCAAATATGAAAATGTGGAAGTAGGTATCAAAATTTTAAATAACTTTGAGAGCTAGGGTATGTTCATGTCAAATATACACAATGTAGGTTTTAAAGATTTGAAAAATGGGTTTTTATACCTAAGGACAAAGACGAAAAGACAAACAGACAGACATCTTACCATTCTGATCAAGAATGTATATATTTTATAGGGAAAGAACGTCAAATAACAAATCTGGCAACCTAAAACTTATGAAATGCAGCTCTAACATCTGCTAATATCAACGATTTTAATAAATATGTTTACATCTGGATCTGGAATTTCAAAGAAATTGCTTGTGCATGCATGAGATGATATAGGCATATATCAAGTGTACATTTTTTAAATATAATCAATATAATATAACCAGCAGCTCATGTAACTTAAACAGAAATAAAATGGGCATAAACGATTGCAATATAAATTATTACTAATTACAAGCAATAAGTATTTATAGATACTAACAAAACTATTTCGCAAGAATGTATAGACTATATATAGGCTACAAAAAGAGTAAACTAGACCTTGGCCAGCATAGAGATAATGGTAAAGGTGCTGGAATTTCTATACATATTTGCATATACCATATTATATATTGCCATAACTTTAAGAGCAATAGATCCATTTATTTTTGGAACAAGTTACAATTTTCCATAAAATAAAAAGCGAGATTAGTTATTGAATCTGAATTTTAGATTTACAATCATATAGTATATACTATACGATTGAATACATATATTTATATATATGAAATGAGCCATAATAATAATAGTTAATTAAGGATTGTATATGTTTTTTGCTTTCTTATCTATCGCTATTGTTTTTCCATATTATCTCACACAATTTACATAAATGCATTCCGTCCTCGTGCCTGTGCGAGCACACACTTTGCATTCAATTAGATATAAAAAAAATGTACAACTATATGAATACATATATACTATACATACATATATATTATATATAGTATAGTGTAGCAGGTGAAGCTATATAAATCAACTGACAAGAGCAAAGAGTAATACGGAATGACGAGGGGCACATCAGAGACTAGAAAAGGCAATAGCTTGAACTCATTTCGCTCACAAATTCACATTGATTATGCACTTGTACAGACACACCTGTAATAAAGGTGACATTAACGCAGCAGCAGCAGCAGCAGCAGCAGCTACTAAAACAACAACAACTATAACTACAGCTATGTCTACAACAATAACAATAGGCATGAAACATTTTGAGGGCAAAGTAAACGCACTGAGGCATGAACCCAACTTCTCGCAACTTGGCAAAACTTGGCAACTTGGCAACTTGGAAACTGGGGAAGAGCTGAGCCAACACTTGCGATTTATTTGCTTACTAGAAATTTTCGACATGAACATCGGCAGCAGCAGCTGGTACTAGTAACAGACGGAATACGATGCCAATTAAGGTAAATATAACATGCACAAACATATACAAACCTATACACATACATATCTCTACATAATGATATATGTACACATACAGCTATTCATTATTCATTTGCTATCATGAATTTGAATTCGAACATACTATATGGTATACGGTATATGGTATGCGAGATATGGTATAAGGGATATTATATAGGATATATTGTATAAGAGATATAGTATATGGTATATGGTATATGGTATATGGTATATGGCATATTGTATGATATACATATGGTATAAACAAAACACATATGCATTTTAGTTTAATACTGTAATAATATCCTCATTTTATGGCCATTAACTCAAGTCGAAATTATAAAAAATATTGGATACAATTTCTCATACAAATTATAAATATTGGATACAATTTCTCATACAAATAAAACAGATATTCGGTAAGTCAAAATTCGATATATTTATATATATTATTGATACACAACATCGATATTCAATAACAGCAGACCTCTAAATTTGTTTTTCATTCGAATTAATAATCAACATATATTCAAGATCTTCCAAAATTGTAGGGTATTGCAATGCCAAATTAAACTCGGTTAACACAAAAGCCGCAACAAATTCAATTAAAATGAAAAAAAAAAGAAAAAAAAAACCTCAGTTCATTACAGTAATGAGTTAAACAAATCGTTTGTTTGGTTCATTCAACATATTCATTGACAAAACATTCAAAGCCATAGGAAAGCAATGAATGAGTACATTGTAATCAATATGCTATAGTAAGACCCTATTTGCAATTATTGAATACCTTGAATACAGTATGAATGTTGCTCAAAATATAAACCAAATCTATTTCATTTATTATGGAATATAGATAATTAGTATGTCGACAGTGACTTATGCCATACTAAAATATGAAAAACATATTATAATAAAGTATCCTTCCAATTCCAATTGATCGTCTACGTTTAATGCATAGAAATAGATGCAATCAAAAGTTGCAATCATCCAACATGTATCCATATATAAACAATATTGTTATGAACAATATTTATTATAATGAACTGACTATAGACCCATTTGAGTTCCCTAAACGAACGTACTAAGGGGTGAGAGGAAGAGAGAGAGAGAAAGAGAGAGCAGCCGTAAATTAGCATAAAACGCCTTGCTTTGACTAAAGATATGGCCACACATGCCTTATAGACCACATGCGACTACTGCGATACGTGTCTATAGCTGATTTAATTTTTTTTCTTTCGTGTCTGGCACGGTAGAGGAAGAAAACGCTAAAGAGTAAATGATCGAAAATGAAATGAACAACATGCAACTGTTGTATGCCGGCTGCTGGCCACGCCTCCACCCTTAAGATCTATAGTAAAGAATGATTCCTATGCCTGCTACCTCTGGTGGTCTCTCCCTCGGCTCTCGATTCTATCCATAATTTGCAATCAGACTTAACAACCCACGACAACGACACCAACGCCGATACCAATGTCTATGCCTGTGCCGACACCAATGCAAAAGCCAAAGCCCAGCCGGAGCTATGTACCACAAAGAAGAGAAGACGATGAAGAAGAAGCAGAAGAAATCTAAAAAGATATGCACAACAACAAAGACGACGACCAAGAAATATGCAAGCCAGCAAAAAGAAAGGCCAAATTACATGTTGTCATTATGCAAAAGGGGGGAAATGCAGGAGAAACACACTCACTAACACACACACACACACACAGAACACAACACAAAAAATTACACACTCACACTCACACTCACTTACACTCACTCACACTCACTCACACTCAAACACACACACACACCTTTGACATAATGAAGTGTAGCAAAAGGCATGCAACGACCACGTTTGTTGATTCGAAAAGCGTTATAGTTAGCTACGAGTAAATACATGATTGCGACTGTGAATATAGGTGTGAGTGTGAGTGTGAGTGTTAGTGCGAGTGTATCTGTATGTGCCAGCAACAGTGTGAGTGTGAGTTTGAATGCCAGTGAGTACACGAGAGTTGTTTATTAAGTACTTAAGCACTTTACGACAATTCTTCAATGTTCCTACAACATTTCTAAAATATTACAAAAGACCATCTAATCCTTATTTATATAAAGTCGCTTGCCTTGGCTCTTTATGTGCACCTAATCCTATTTAGTTGAATTCAAGATCTACCCCTTTAGTTGTATTCAAGATCTACTCCTTAAATTCGAATGCCATTGAAGGATTACGAATTTTCGTTGCGGTATTTTGTTTCTAATCTTTCTGGAATCTCTTTAAAAGATTTTAATTCGGGATCTTAATTTCATCTAATGATAACGCATTCGATTGAATATTTGTTAAATTATTTGCTTTCTACTTTTACTATATATATACTCTAGAAATAGAAATAGATCTCTTATACACATGATTAATCAAGGTTTCAGAATCTGGTCTATGCATTAACATGCTTCTCTATGATCTTCAATCAATTTGGATCCAAGAAATTTACAATATAACTTAAAAAATATACAAACAAAAAAAAAACTATTCTATCTACAGGAAACTTTAAGCATTTGAACTAACCCTCGCAAAAGCTAAATTGTGAACGTGAGACTCCAAGTGAAAGGAAGTACAAGAGTTATTTTTTTTGGGATCTCGCATAGGCATAGCGTTTCCCATATAATGAGCCGCATAACAACTCAATCATGGTGTAACAACCCTCTACTCCTTTAGCTGATTTGCCTATGATTAACGATATATATAAATATGTTTACAAAAATAATTAGCAGTTGATACGTAGAGGTTTTAGTCTGTTTATGTGATCTTGACTTTCCTATTTTCCTACCATTCAATTGTTGTAATTTGTTATAATTTCTGTGAGAAATGAAAACACGTGACATGTGGAACGTGGAACGTTAAAAGTCTTATCACCTGCCTAGCAGTGACTAACAATGGGAGTTGGCCAATTTCGCGTCCATGGAAATCATTGGAAACTTATCATGAACAAAACAAAATTAAACAAAACAAAACACAAATTGAATGATGAATGACGAGTGCATGAACCATTCAAACTGAATTATATCAACGCTTTCTAGTGGCCAATGCCAGCTATTTTAGCCATTTTCCCACTGTTTGCTATTGTCTACTGATTTCATTATCAAACTCAATGATTCAGTGGGTGTGGGTGACTGATTTTACAGCTTAGTCAGTCTCTAACCAAGCGCATTATCTATATGGTATAGCCATGGAATTTTGTTATTGGTAACAAGCCCCCAACAGCGAATTCATAGAAAGCAAGTGACGCCTACAGCTGAAAGGCTGTATGAAGCAATTCGAATACCCTAATATCCGAAACACATTTAGAATTCATTTGAATTTAGCAAACAGCTGTTTTTCATTTACAGCTTAATTTAACTTTATAAACTAACTTTTCAATTGAATTCCTTCAATATGGGTTACAGATGTTCATCTGGAAAGTGTATATGAAATGTCTGTTATATTATACTATAATATTATACTTCACTACGGTGAAAATGTAAAAAAAAAAAAAAAAAAAATGAAGGAGAGACAACAATTGCAATGGGCGCACACATAATTGCGATCACAGGGTAAGAAAAGAGTTATGAAAATATAGTTGGGGTTAGTTCCCATACGCTCGACGAGATGTGTGGCGTATATAGAGTGTAGAGCACCAGATGAAAGATTGGAGATGCGAGATGCGTGATGAGAGAGATAAGAGATGAGAGAAGAAGGAAGTGGGGCCAGGGCAACTACCTTTAGCGGCTCATCAACTTTTGCTCTGCTTTTTCCGTTTGCTTTATAATATGAAAGTGCACTTAATTGCCAAAGTACTGTGGGCCTTCGAGTAGGTAAACATCAGATACATCAGGTATATATCAGGTGAGTGGCATATGGGAAGTATAGTAGTTGTAATCGTTCACAGAAAACACAAAAGAGAACCAAGAGACACAGCCAGAATCGGAGTCAGAGCAAGAGAAAGAAACCACTAGGTAGTTAATCACCTAGAGGAACTAAATAGAAGAAGCTGATTTGCCGCTAAATATGATGATGACTAAACACGTTTCACTAACAAATCATGAACACCAGAAATCGATCAATGAAGTTCTGACAGATATTTGCCCCAGCTCAACTCTTCAACTCATTTCAACCACATTTCAAATGTGACTAGTTATGAGACGCATTAATAATTGTGAGTAAGTTTATTTGAGTTCGAGTGTGAGTGTATTTATGTGTGTCTAATAGCAATGATAGATTTCATTAACTGAACGATTGAGCTGAACTTTCTCTCACTTTGCGCCAAAGACTCTTGCTCATGAATTCAAGAAGTTGCATTGGTGAAAATCTAAATCGAATAACTGCAAATGTCAGCTAATTTTTCATAGAGCGATTGATCATACTATAAAAAACGATATTCTTTTAATATCCTAAAAAGTGAATAGTAAGGATCTATTCACAGAGCATTCAAAGTATTCAAGTGCGTTTACTGAATGTGCCAGTCTGTAGATTGTATTGATTCGTAAACAGTTCGATTATCAAATAAATGACATTGCTAAAACGAAATTTCCCAATTCAAGTGCTATAAATCTGAGCATAGATTATCATAGATAACATTAACAAATTGATGCGGTAGACAACATTATTATTATATATTTATCTAATGAGCTGATTGACAAATGTTTACTTCTTATCGCATTAGATGTATTGTATATCCATTTGGAAAACATGGAAAAGCTTGGAAAACAACAATCAGGGCAATGGCAAACATAGAAATAACTTTCTTTGTCATGTCGTCATTTAAGTGAAGTCTCATAAAATGCACTTAGAGTTACGACAATGGTAAAAAACAAAAACAAAAAAAGCATACCACGAAATGAAAAGTAAATAGAGAAAAATATATATGAGGAAAAGAAGTTACAACAAAAGCAAAAAGAGCTTACAAACTTTAAACGTAATTGCGATTGCCGAAAAAGCAGGCACATGAGCACCTGAATGTGTATGAATGTGTTTGAATGTGTGTGAGTGTTTGTAATGTTTGGAGAATGGTAGGGTAGGCATTGAGATGATTGTATGAATGTCTGCGTATGATTTTTTTTTTACTTTTTTGAACCGGTTCGCTACTTGGAGCCACGAAAAGTTGATTGAACCCGTTGCTGATTGAGTAACACACATTTAATTGATTTAAATGCGAGGCTTTTGCTTAATTGCCGCATAAACAGCTAAGAAAACGGCAGCCAATTATAATTACAGATGCTGTGCCACAAGTTGAAAGTGAAACGACTCATAGCCATAATAATACAACACAACAATGAGCGCCCTTTTTGGCCAATCGGACACATGTGGTACTCATACTCATACTATACATACTCGACTACCAAATACACTGCAAACAATTTACATTATAGGGAACTGATCCACATATTTGAAAAATATATCAAGCCAAACGAATTGCAAATTGTTTCAGACATAGTATAGAATTGGGATATGAATAGTTTTTTAGTTTCCAAAAGATACATTAGCGTATCAAGCTGAGAAAATGAAGGGTAAAAATGTATTATTTATTCGTCATTTAAGATTCTTTTAGACTCAACGAGAAATAATTAATAATTAATAAAATTCAGATTTAAATAGTTGGGTAGTAGTGGGGAAATGGACGAAAAAAAGTTCTATTCATACGTCATATTAGTTTCCCTTCAAATTAACCAGTTGGTCTGTTCCACTAAGGTTTTAAACTCTCAAATTCTATATAAACCTTGTTGTAGAGCTACGAATTACCTTATTTATACTCAAGTCTAATTTTCTATGTATTCTTAAAAACGCTACCGTCTATGATAATAACATTTGATGGTTTTTTATATGGTTCTTATAATAGTTATAACACTCTATGTAAATTGGCTACAAATGATTGTTGCGGCTACAAAAATGTTGAAATTTATAGAAATAACTATGCATAATACAAGCAATTTATATAATCATAAATAAATACCGTATACTATTATTATTATTAATCAAATATTTTATTTTGGTTCTAAGTGTGACAACATTATTTTATTATCGTTTTTATACCGACTAGTTTTTAATTTTTTTGTGTGCTTTTAAAGTACACTGCTTTTGGTAATTGTTCAGTCAGTTTAGTTTTACAGCAAGTGATTAATTTAGCAACTCGGAAAGTCTTAAAAAAAAAAAAAACGAATTCAAGTGTTCATATGTCATCTGAACGAACTGCTGCTACAATAATTGCAAATACCCTGTGGCTCGGCCAGTTCGCTCGGGGTATATACGGAACATAATGCAATGGGTCAACTGAGTTCACTGTCACTTTCACTCAGTTTTATTGCTGCTGCTGCACTCTCTCTCACTCTTTCTCTCTAAATTTATCTCTTTCGACCTTCTCTCTTTATTTTAAGCTCTTTCTCTCTTTCACTCTCTCCCCTTTTCTCTCTCTCGAACTGGTGACAAGAGTTGACAATTGCTTTGCGAAAATAATTGATGATTAGCACTGACCAAAGGCTTCATCAGATTGGATGATGGTCGAATGATCGCAGGGTGTTATAGGAAGTTCAGGGGGGAACAAACACGTTTTAAGGTTTATATGTATAACCGAGTCTCTTTAGTATTTTGTGTGTCTGTGTGTGTGATATTTACTTTTCCACTTTGTTTTGTTGTGTTTTGATGGTTGTCTTCACGTTTGTTTCGTTGTTCATTATTTATATGCCAAGTGTTATGGGGATTATCGAAAAAGTGACTTAAGGTTATCATTTGTGAAATATTTACAGTGACCAAATATGAAAGAGTTGCCAAAAGATTGCAAGGTGAATGAACTTAGACACGATTTCCAACAAAAATATATATGTATATATACAAATATATATATATATATATATATATATATTCTTCAAAGTATTCTTTATAAAGCAATCTTGCATTCGCCTTATTCCATAATTGTGCTGCAATCTATTCAAATTATTCATAGCTAATCATTATTACATATTCAGCTTATTCGAACTGTGTCATTCATGCG
>JBANCZ010001687.1:0-19840 GCA_037040025.1 Sphaerogastrella javana | reverse complement strand
TAAAAAAAATATAGATAAGGAAGACAAAAAAAAAACAATATATAAAATATATTGAATAAAAAAAACAAACAAAAAATACACAAAAATAAAAAAAAAAAGATATATAAAAACAAAAACCAACAAAAAAATCAAAAACCGATACTGCCGACATTTGTAACATAACAAGCTAAAAATCTAAAAAAAAAAATTAAAAAATCTAATGTAAAAAGCAAAAAAAAAATACTAAAACTAAAAAAACAAAAAAAAAAAAACACGGACGCGCAAAAACTGTAAGAAAAAATACACAAAATTGAGATCAAAAATAGGGAAAACTCAGCTACAAAAAAACGCAAGTCAACTGGCTTCACACTAAAAAAAAAAAAATAAAAAAAAAAATAAAAACTCATGTAAAACCAAAAAAAAAAAATACTAAAACTAAAAAGACAAAAAAAAATACTAAAACTAAAAAAGAAAAAAAATACTAAAACTAAAAAAAAAACTAAAAAAAAAACAAAAAAAAAAACACTGACGCACAAAAACTGTAAGAAATATCAAACACTCAAAATACATAAGATAGGGGGAATCAAAAAAAAAATAGGGAAAACTCAGCTACTACAAAAAAAAAATCAAGTCACATTACTTCAAAATGACCAAGTCTAACTTTTAAGAAGAAATTGAGCAGAAATCACTTGAAATGTTCATATAAATAAAATTATAATGAATTAAAACCAAAATATATAAATGTTGTTTTTTACTCTATTATTAAAGGTAATTGGTATGGTGCCACAGCTGAAAAAAAACCCGAGCATGCAACGTGCTCAGCCTGTGCAATGGGTGCACAAAGTGGCAAATGTGTGGCAAAGGCAGCGCCATATGGAGCGATGGAGCGTGGCCATTAAAATGACATTCATTGACAGCATAAACGCTTTGCCTGACTCGCTCTCACACACAACAAACACACACACACATGCACACCTGTACACGCCCCCCGTTTTCACGGCAGAGCGGTGCTGCTGCCATTGTGGCAGCCACAAAGGAACATGCCGCATCGGCAGCCATTTGCAATTGTGTGTAACGAAATCGGAAAACGGAAACTAAACGCCGGAAGTGCGAATAAAATGTTTTCCACTAGAGAAAATACAAAAAATAATAATAACTAACTCTAAGTATAACACTTACAGCAACTATTTCACTGAAGATTAGGTCGAACATTATTATTTAAATGCTAGAATGCAATCGAGGACACTTGACAACATAGAGAAAGAATACAAACAAACAGAGATTCTAATGAAATATAAGAATTTAACTATACAAAATTAAACTAAAACGTATTAATTACTTTTAGGTATTAAACAATATACAATGTTTAACTAGAATGTATACTATATGTAGTATATATTCTAGTTTCAAATCTATAAAATTCGCTAAACAGAAAACTTGAGCAAATTATTGACAATAATTTAAAACATATTTGCAACTATTACATTATATTATGTACAATGTACAATACATTCATCTGATTCGCCTCAAATTAATCTCGAGATCAGAAAGTTTAATAATATTTCAAATATTAATATATAATTTGTTTAAATTTCTAATATTTCCTATTCTTGTTAATAGAACGGACTGATTTTAATCATTTTTTGTTAGTTTTTTTAGTTTTTCCGAATAGAATTAAAAGAAATTTATATTTACTGAATAACATGGATATGTTGTCTGTATACTATTTGGTCTCCACTTTGTTTTCAAAACGGTATAGATAATTTTCAACTCGAATTTTGTCGCGTAGTAACTTGCGTGAGGTGAGTTCCACGCGGGCCATGGTGCCGCCATGTTCATGGAAGAAGCCGCAATAGCGTGCGGGCACAAAGAGTTTAATGTCGCGACGTTTTCGATAGCGTTCGGAGACGCCGAGACTGCAGTGCCGTATGGCGGCCATTTCCTCGTGCATGCACGGGCGGCACATATCCTTGTCGTTGCTGAAGTTATGGAAATAATCACCGTATGGCTTTTGATGGCAGATCATGCAGACGGCGGTGTTGCTGGGGCCACAGAAGACTACAACCGCTGGCCAAATGAGGCGACAGGTGCCAAAACCCATTTCCAATTTCCAATTTGGATAACGATTATGCACCGAATAGGTGGAGGGACTGTATCAACGATATTAAACAAAGATTAAACGAATGAATTATACTCCATATATAAACTTCAAACACTTACCCGGGCGTCATCCATTTGGGTTCATGCTTCACTTCCTTATCGAAGCTAACCATTGCGTGAAACGAGCCAGGGTCTGGGTCATAGGCGCCTACGGGTGGCCGCATCTCCTCAAAGACCACCGGTAGTCGTGGCATTTTATTGGCCAGCGCCGAAAAGCCTGCATTCGAGGGATACTACAAATGACATTATATATATATATATTAATTATAAATTTGATTGCTGGAGAGCATTACCTTAAAACCAATGCCCTTGGTGACATCGTAGTCCAGTGGACCAGGAAATTCACGTACCTCACCTATGCGCGTTCGCATATAGCTGGACACACATGGACCCTGGAGTGGCATCACATCACGGTGCAGTGTGGTGCCAAAGGCAACCTTGGGCAGCTCTGGTGGATTGACCACATACTCGAATCCTGTAAAACATATATACAATCCATGAGTGAATGTGTAGTATAAAGGGCTGGCAACAGAAACCTAATGCCCTACAGCGGGACAAGATCAAACGCGTCTCGGCGCGTTCACGACGCAGTTGCTCGCGCTCCAGGGCATTTAGCTGGCGTGCACGCATCGTGGCCCACAGTCAACATTCAACTGAAATTCAGCGCGTGTAACGACGTTACACAAACGCCGTGTCGATTGATAATTGCCAACCAGCCTGGTAACGGTAGTAATCCCACTCCCACTCCCACTTCTGTCACTCATTCGCGCGCTGGCTCGCTAACTCTCTCTCTTTCCTACGCTCTCCCACTTACTCCCTCTGGGCACGCATGGCACGCACCTGCTCCATTACCATTTACACCTGCTATCAATAATCATCACGTTCTGCTGTTGCCGTTGTCTGCATTCAAAATCAATAGGACAAAAGCGGACAAAAACGCTTTACGCGAGATTAGCTAACGCTATATATATATATATATATATGTTATATTCATTCTTTATGCTCCCCCGTCTAGACATTGCACTTCTTCCCCTCTACCCTATGCTGAACTTTGACCCATTTCAACGTGGTTTACTGCTTTTAATAAATGGTATCCCATTGTGCAAATTATATGGGTCATACGACCGTTGCGTATTTCTCTTCTATATGAAACTTGTAATTGTTGGCAATTGATTTGTTATGGTGTCTCCTGTCCTTTGTCTGTTGTCCTTTGTCTGTTGGCTGATGTTTACTGTTGCAGCTTGGATTGACAGCTACAGGAGCAGCTTAGAAAATTGTATGGAAAATTGTGGATGTATTTTTGTATATTTATATTTATATTTATATTCATATTCATAATTATATTAATATTCATATTTATATTTATATTTATATTCATATTTATATTTATAATTATATTTATAATTATATTTATATTTATAATTATAATTATAATTATATTTATATTCATATTTATATTTGTATTTATAATTATATTTATACTTATATTTATTTATTTATATTTATATTTATATTTATATTTATAAAGGTGATTTTTTATAGAATTTTTTCGAAGCAATTTTAATGCACAGAATTATGTGAAATATATTTGAAACATTTTAAATTTTCGAAAAACATTAGCTATAATAATTATTAGCATAAATTAAGCTATAATATATAAACTGTATAATATTCATTATTGTCTAAATGAGAAGTCTTTCTATCTGTCTTATACCCTGTATAATAAAGCAGCTATATCACTTACCTTCCATTACTGTGAACTTTAGATAAACACTGATTCTTTAGTTTAAATCAACTCCTCTTGAATACACTCAAAGAAATACGCAGCCTTTCGGTGGCTGTCTAAAAACTACACTGTGATTGTGTGAAAATATTGCTTGCAATATGACAAGTCTATCGTTGATAGAGCTACAAAAATAAATGTATGCATACTTTATGTGCAGTTAAAATATACACAAAAATTGTTGTAAAATACTTGTGCTTAAAACAAACAAGAACGTGCAACAGGCTCTGGAATATACAAGCAAAATAAAAAGGAATCAGTTGGCAAAATATTTGTGCGTTTAAATTCAAAAGGATGAGCCGAAGAGAGACAAAGAGAGAGAGAGAGAGAGAACTTTTAAATGGATTTTTGCTAGCAATTTTCCAAGTGGATGTGTGTGGATGGTGTGGGCGTGGGTGTGGGTAGTTTGGTGGGTTTATTGGGGGAGGTGGCATGCAACAAACCGCAAAGTGTGCACCTACAAAATGGCAGAAATGGCTGCATGACATTAATGCCAGTTAACCCCAAACGTTGGCCTCGTCGTCAGCTGCAGTCATGCACATGGCTTTGGCTTTTTCGGCAGGAATCTTCACTCCCTGAATCTCACCAACATCCAACCCAATACACACGCACAGACATACTCATACTCACACTCACACTCACACACACCCATACACACTGGGCTGACATTCACGCATATGAATGCTAATGGCATTGCAGGCCGAGAGGCCGAGACGCAGTGACAGTTGCAGCTGCAGGAGAGGCTCTGGCACTGGCACTGGAACTGGCAGAGGCAGACGCAATGACAGGCAGCACGCAGAAATGCACAACCGCAGCGCCATAGCCACAGAAGCCATCCACTGCCCCAACCAATGCCATCAGCAGCACCACCAGCACCAGCAGCATAATACCCGTGCACAGTGGTACGCAAAAGGTTTAGCTTCTTGTCATTTTGAATCAATTTTAAATTTTAATTGAAGAAAAAAGTGTACAGTGTATACCCTATAGAAGAGTTTAGCAACAGGTAAGCATTAATCGAATTATGGAAGTTTTTCATTATTAGTATTAAATTTTTCAAATTGAGATTTATAATAGATCTTGAAGATTTAAAATTTATTTTTTTGTATATTTTATAATATACATATTTTTATAATGAAATAATTATAGAAATAAAGAAAAACAGATAGGAATAATTTACCAAAATCTATCAGCAGGATGTTTATCAAAATCTACAAGATTTTTATAAGATCTTGTATAAATAATATTTGAAAAATATATGCATAATATATGAACGTTTTGAACTATTTTAGAAATTATAAATTTACACTATATTTAAATTTATGTATGAAAATAATTATAAAATTTTACCAAAGAATTTGATATAAAATCTTTACAGATATCCATAAGAGATGATTTAACTTCATTATCAATGAATGTAATGTCATTATTATGCTCTACATTTATATAAATGATATTGTAAAATTGATAAAATATTAATACACATTTGCAGAATCATTTCACCATAGCTTTTGTACCAGTGTGCGGTGCAACAGCGTGTGGCAAGCTGCTTAATTCGTGCAAATAAAATGATTGTGCAACATATGTAGCCAGGCTGCTTGTGGGGTCTCTATTATACTGAGTACAGGCCGCACTGAGTCCTTGCAACTATGGTTGCACTTAGCCCTCAAGCAGCTGCCTTGCCGTTACATCTAAATCCCACCCCACTGTCTGCCCCTTCCCCCACCCTCCATCAACGCTCCTAGGTCCTTTTAACGTTTGCATGCCGCAAACTTGTAATGCAATTAAATTGTAATTTCACATTATTTAAGTGTTTTGCAACTGCAACATTTTGGGTTAGAACAATATGCCATCTCTCTTCCCCCTTCTGGCAGCACAATTAGTGTGTCAACAATTGTTTCAATGTGAAAACAGAAACAGAAACAGAAACTGTCACAATTACTTTAAATATTATTCCATTTAAAAGTTAATTAAGCCAAATTGAGCTTAAAAACAATTCCAAGTGCACTTCCTTTTGCTTTTGGCAATTCTATTTTCTTTTCAACTAGTTTTGATTAAATTTTAAATTCAAGATCTTGAAATTGTGGAGTATGACAGGAATAACTCTACGTTTATTGGTAGATCAATTTATAGCCAGAGAGGTTTAGACGATGTATATTGTATTATATTAATATATAATGTTTCAAAATTTTTTTTTTTTAATTTAGTTGATTTTTCAAGTTTAATTTAAGTTAGTTTATTAAATTTTACTTTAAGTTAGTGTAAGCTTTTGGTTTTAAGGCATTTCTCAATCAAACTATATAACGATAAGTATTTCAAAAATTAGCTTTAGATTAACAAGTGAAAATTATTGAAAAAATCATGGCAAAAAGACTTTTTTAATATTTTAAGATTCGGCAAGTATTGTTTTTAAGATATTTCTGAATTAAAATTGTATTAACTATAAGTATAAGTATTTAAAAAATTTTATTTAATATTATATGTTAACACAATGATAATGATAATGATACTAACATACTATGAAAATACTATTAAATATCATAGTAAAAGAAAGTTAGTGGAAGTTCTAGTTTTCAAGATATTTCTCAACCAAAATAATATATCGATAAGTATTTTCAAAAATCTATTTTATATATTATAATAATACTTATAAATATAGCAAAATAATATTTTTCATATTATAAGCTTGTGCTAGTTATAGTTTTGAGGATATTTTTTTTTTTTTAAATCAAAATTTGATATTGATAAGTAAGAAAAGTGCATATTAGCAAAATGGCATTTTTAAAAATTTAAATGGTATACCGATATTTTCAGTGTATCTTAGGACTGGCTAGCTCTTCAATTTTTTTGTTCGGAAATCGCTCGCTTTATATGCACTGTCACAGTTGCATTTAAGAGGCTCTTAAGTCATCGATGTCGAAACCATTTATCAGATTTCGATTTCAATTTCAATGCGACTACGACTACGACTAGAACTACGACTAAAACTACTCATAGTAGTTGCAAATTGTTTCCCCTTCACATACAACAAAAAGGAAAGCAACGGAAAACAAAAAAACGTAGAAGAAGCAGCTAAACGAAATATTCAAAACATTCGTTTTTTCTTTTCGAATGCCCAGAGACTTCATGGGAACGAAGTGGCAAGCACTACACAAGCAATTACAGCAACAATAGATTGTTGCTGCTCTGTGTGTGTGTGTGAGAGTGTATATGTGAGTGTGTATGTGAGTGCCTTTGAGTATGTGTGAGAGTGAGTGTCATTTTTGTGCTTTGTTTTGTTGCGTAAATAAAAATGCAACTTCAGTTGTGGCTTTTCAATTTGCGGGCAGGACAACATGCACAGACATGCAAGGACATGCCGAAAAAAGTAGCAATAAACGTGCAATTCACATGCAAACGCATAAAAACTTTTGCCTTCAGGACTCATGATGCTCTAGCTAGATGCTAGAGTTACGTAACGGAAGTAATGCTTGCATCCTGGCAATACCAACAACAAAACCATATAAAATTCTTTGTCTGTCTGTGTGTGTGTGTGTGTTTTGTGGCCAAGTCAACGGGCCAAAATTTGCCACACAATAAAAAGCACAAACAATGACAAAAGCTTGCTAAAACTGTTTAAGTCTATTTGGGAGCGGAAGTGCCGCTTATTACGCAGGATGTGGTTAACCGGAAATGAAACGAAACAACCCAACTGCGACGCTTTCCCCGAAAAACTCTTTAGTTTTGTACCACCATACGTATACGCAATTTGTGTATGTGTGTGTGTGTGCATAAGTAGTATAAGCTTAAGTCTATGTGTGTGTGTGTGTGTGGAAATGCTTGGAAAACTAATTAAAAATGCGCTTTAAGCTGACCGAATTTTGCATTCAATATTGGACTTTACCTTGGGCTATTGAAACCAAGTACACTAGACAACATAAAATCGATTTTGCGATACGATACATTTCGTATTATTAATTTTGATTGAAATTTAAAATGTGTATAATTACTTTAAATTTAATATATATATATAAATTAACTAAAATGTATTTATATTTCTATTAAATTTTTAGAAGTTATTAACTAATATATTATATAATTTTTTATTTAAATAATAATTTACTAAAATTTCGACATTAAACTGTTTTTATTTTATTATTTTCTTAAATTTTAATAAGTTATTATTATTTATAATTATAAATTTTTATTTATATAAAAAATTACTAAGAAATCAACTTGAAACAAACTGCACCGAACACACTGTGCCTACGCAGTTCATAACAACTCGCGCAGCTTCTTTACTATTAGAAAAACAAAGGGAAATGTAGAAAAAGCAAAAGAAACGGAACGCTATATAAGGACTGCAATAAAATTGACACTAAAGAAGAAAAATGCAAAGGAGTCGCAGAATACGCAGTAAGCACATGAATTGCCGAATATAAAGGAGACGAGAAAAAGCCAAGCACAGACGAATCAGTAACAAAGCAACACAGCATAAATTGATCACAGCACACCCGACTAAAGCAGCTCAAAACATAAGCAATTCGTTGAAGAATACATAAGACAAAGAGGATCGCGAAAAAAAGAGCGAGACGAACGATAGGCAGCATACAAAAGTGCAATGGCGCAATAGGAAAACAATGCAATGATAAACTAAGGATAGTAGCCTATAAAGAGAGAAAGAAAGACCAGGTAAGAGAGCGATCGACAGAAAGGCTAAGACAAGCACAAAGAAGAAAACGCCAAGTCTTGCGTCAATGATGAAAAAATATGATTTTTTAAATAATTATATAAAATATTACAACACAAGATTATAAGACTTTCGGCTTTGCCAACTAATATCACTTCACTACCTTTTAATTTGAAACTATTAACACATTAAGTTTTGTTAAAACAAATCGTGCGCAGCGGAATTAGAAACGAACCGACCCGACGCGATCAAGAGACTGCGATCAACTGAGGTCCAATCAAAGCGATGCGTAGTGAATGGCTCTTCGGCAGCTGTTAACGTTGGCGCTAACAGATGCGCAGTGAATGGCTCTCCAGCAACTGTGAATGTCAGCGAACACCTGAGCGAAATGACAAAGGAACGAAAGGTAATTAAATCAGAATTCGATTCTGATGAAATACATTTATATTTATATTTTTAAAGATACATCTGTATGCATGTATAATTTAAAAAATGCATTAATTATTAATTATTAAATTTTTAAATAATTATCTCTATAATTTTTGTTATATCTTATACACTTAATATTTATCTTAATTTTTTTTAATATTTTAGTACCTTTAAATTGTTCTCTATTTCTTTGTTAGTTAGTGTAATCGGTACTGTCATGCTTTCGGTTAGGAGCACAAACAAACAGCAGCTACATTTGCAAGTTTGGACGTTGAAATCAAATTACAAGATGCTGTGCCATTTTCTGCACTGCCCACAAACTTTGTGCTCCGCCCCACTGTGCACCGTGTATGCCCCTCGTCTGTTGCTACGTCCACGTCCAGGGTTGCCACTTTCGGCTGACCCAAATGCAATGCGTCTGCAATTTGTGTGGCATTGCAGGGCAGCTAATCATGCTAATAAACACCAAGCTGCAATTGGCCAACTGGCAACTAGCAACTGTTCAAATGCACTGTAAAAAATTATATAAATATTTATACAATAATATTTTAAAAATAATATATTTAAATTAATTTAACAATAAATTTATATAATCATACTGAATTAAATCTACATTTCCATGTCATTTCAAACATATCGATTTTTTTGTTAGTGTAGCAAATAGCACAGAGAAATAGCATTTCATACTTAGGGGATCCTAGCCGAGTATATGCACTGGCATCGAGTTTTTGTGCTGCCATTTTTGGTATTCAGTATCGAAACACTCAGCATTTGCTAGCAAATCATGCAAAATTACATTGATTATACACTTGACAGTCAATTGTGGCCATTTGAATGCCAATTAAAGTGCACCCACTCATCAGAAAAGTCCAATAGGTTTTGTGTACCAAGAAATATATCTGAAGTGAATTAACAATCAAGGAATTCAACTGAAGTGAATTAACATTAAAATTCAAATCGAGGGTTTTCATTGATTTTTTATCCATTACTCTTTAAAACAATTACCATTTTATAATAAAGGTAAAGCTGGTTGCAATTTTTTCTGTAATCGGTACATTCTGTTAATTAGAGTTATCTGTAATCAATACAATCTGCTAATTATATCGATTATAAGTAATGCAAAAAGCATAACAGCTGTAAAGAATAACTTCAAATAGTAAATAAAAATATGCAACCCCTCTGTTACATTTTGTTAATTTTAATGTTTGTTAAATAATAACTACAGTGCTTTGCTCTTGTATTTGCGCATTTGTGCCAGGGCTACTATTACAGAAAATTTTGCCATTCACGTAGATTTATATGAGCGCCACAATCCCCATCCCTGGTTTCCTCTATTCATTCGTTTCTCTCTCTTTTTCATTGAGTGCTGTGCGCCAACGGATTACAGTTCTCACTCTAACATTTGCTTGAGTATAGAGCGCAGTGTCAATCGCTCTCTTTCTCTCTCTCTCTCTCTCTAATGCGCATAAAACAGCCATATGAGCTATTGTTGTAGTAGTTGTAAGACTCTGATGCCCGTTCGCTTTTGCTTTGTTCCGTTATACGTTATCCACTGTCTTCTTTATACGCTGTTTGTTTTTGTCATGGTCTCGTTTCAGTTCATTGCATACTCGCTGTGCTAAACAGAATTGAGACGAGCGAGTGTTTATATTGCACACTATAATACAGATCCATATGAACAAAGTATGTATTCTATATTGTTTAAATCTGATCGATTACTTTAGTTACACTATAATATATTTCTATATATTCGCAGATTCCCATATTGTTCACAAAAATTGTTCACAATGTTCTGCTTAAATTATGCTTTGGCAATTCGCCACAAATTTGGTAGTTGAATAATTCATGCAACTATTCAGGCAAATATATCAAAAGTTACCGCTACATGAACGAAGCCACAAATCCCCACACATTATCCTATGATTTACGGCTGTCTTAGCTTCACCAGCAGAATATAGTAGCTAGTCAATGGATCAGCAGGAGGAGGAGAAAGCGGAGGAGCAACAATGACAGCAATAGCAGGAGCAGCAGCAGCATCAGCTGATTAGAGGACACAGCGCTGAGCAGTGTCACAAAACGCTCAGTGTGGCGGCACATGCAACAAACACTGCAAATTGCATGAGCTGCAAAATTCTCATATGAATGGAGAAGTACTATATAGTCGACTACCATACATATATTTCTCATAACCTCTATACTATATGCAATACAATCTGTCATCACGATAAAGCAGCTGCATTCTGAATCTTGCTGGGCTGCAGGCACTAGGTGAATGGCAAATATAGTTTGGTATCATATGTATACATATATATATAGATAGATATTACATACTATATATAGTAGTATAGTGTATTTGTAGCTGTTTTGCCGTTGTGCCATCTCATCATTTCACTTGTCACATTAAAAATGCATAAATGTTGTTTAAATGCAATCCAAGAAATGCAACGAGCAAAAATAGACATTCGAAATGCCCAGCAGCTAAACCCTTACCTCCACCAAATCACCCTGTAAAACCCCAATGACACCAAGCCCATTCCCACGCCCACGTCCATGCCTAAGCTTGTTCCCAATCAAAGTGGGCGTACTACACATACACAATTTGTATCCTGGGTGTGTGTGTCTGTCGCTTCGCATTTTATGGGCAGCCAGGCAGGCTGGCATCTAACCGAGAGTACCGTTAGACATGCCCCTGGGTTGGCCATGTCTTTACCTTGTCTAAAGCTGCTCTGTGTACCAGCTGCTACGCCCGGTACACTCTTACAAATTTCTATGGATTTCTATTCAATTTTTATCTACATATTGATAGATTGATTTATGTGTATTCCATATTTATATATATATTGATGGATCAATCTATTACTCTAAAAACCATACAATCTGTCTATCTATATATACGAATATCTTCTTTTTACTCAATATAATCTATTTTCTGTATATATACTTATTACTCTATACAATATACAATCTGTCTATCCATTTATCTGTATAGATCTACTAATTTGTCAATATGCCATACTATTTGTCTGTCTATCCCCATATTAATATAGATATATATACTATATACTTCTTCATCTCTATACAATAATATTTGTCTACCTCATTCAACTATCCATATAATCATATATCTATTCATATCGCCATCCATACATCCGTCTATTTATCCATTCATTTATCGATTCATTTATTTTCCCATCAATATATTTACATCAATGAATGCAACTTTTTCTTTAGGACACCTTTATTTTTGCCAGTGTATCACTTTACCACACACACACGCCATGATATCTGGTGGTATCTTGCTTTGTATGCCACAGCCTCTGGGTTGTATCTGTGCCTGCTCCTTTACCTGTGCTGATTGTCGTCCTGTTGATCTGTGTTTTCACTTAGATATTGGCCTGAGGATGTGTGGCTGTCAAGGGGCGAAGGGTGGGGCTGTGCCAAAGTACGTGTGGTCGCATCGATACAGGAAGTTTGTTTGCGGCCAAGTTGCACTGCCAGTTACCTAGATAAGAACGTATGCTATGTGAATTACAAGGCATAGCATTCGGAAAAAGAAAGAGAAGAAAAACCATAGAAGAAAATATTATACAGAGCAGTTCGATTGCTTTAAATTGAATTTTCTATTTACCTTAACTTTGATATATGCGTGAGTTTGCGCCTCTGTGTGTGTGCCGGTGTGTGTGTGTTTGGATGTGAAGGTGTGTGTGTAGTTGCTCATATGACAATTTCTAGCTTTCATTTACATTTCGCTCACGTTGATCTGCACTGCTTTACATAGCGTTAAAAAAGTACACAACGTTAATAAATAATTAATGTAGGCCAAAAAAGCAATAGAAAAATCACAGAAAAATTTACAATTTACAATTTAAAATTTACAAAATACTTAAAAAAAACTAGACAAACTGTAAATGGATTCATTTCACATTGAAAACAAATTTACAATTTACAAAATAAATTGAAAAAAAATGGACAATCTATACATGATTACATATTTAATCATTTTAAATTGAATAACAAACAATTTACAAATTTTCAAAATAGATAAACTATTAAAACATTCATTTAAAATCCACAAACAAAAGATATATCTTCTTTAAGTTGTAAATAATTTAGTATAAGCTCAATTAAATGGCCTTAAATAATTCTGTAAAATTACATGCATGCCATAATTTCAAGTTAAATATTTTACATAAATATTGTTAAGTTAGAAATATAAATATATGATTTTTAGGCTCTGATTGTATTCTATTTTATGTTCTTTTGCAGCGTTTCCATAATATTTCGCAAAACAAGCAAAATATACAGATGATATTCATGATCATATAGGCCTTCATTAGCTTGGCAAAATCCTGCAGCTTGAGGCTAGCAAAAGGCGGCTCAGTGTTGAACAGAAATTGATGTTCGCCTGTTGCGAACATTTGTCTACGACTTCGATATAGCCAAATTGATTCCAGGCCACTTTGTAGTACACGCAGATAATAGCCATACAAGCTGCCCTTGAAGGGTGAATTCGTTTGGATTGGTATTCCCAGGAAATATGCGGGTGTGCATAGTTCGTCGCTCGTTGCAATGCGAAAGAGAGGATGCTTCAGATCAAGTTGTTGCATCATGATGAGCTTAGCTTGCGCGCTGGTGCATAGATACGCATAGCTGGTATTCAAATAAGTTCGATGCTGGATCATATATGTGGCATTCTTTAAGAGCAAACGCTTCTTTAATGCCGCCGGCAGTAGATTTGTACTGAAATACATTTTCTCATGCAAGGGCGTTGCCATTAGGAGCAACGATGTGTCCAGAAACTCATCGACTGTATTCACTTGTGCACCCATTCTGCGCACACTAAACGATGCCGATAGATTGGCACTTTTCATGTTGCGCAGCAACAAAACCGCCAACAGCATTGAAATATGTACAATTCTATACGCTCTGGGCAGACGATTGAAGCTGGCCATGTCCAGGGACTGCAAGGCGCTGATCACACACGCCAAATAGATGCCTTTCGATGCCTCCGATGCACACAATTTCCAGCCCAACACCAGCACCAGCAGCAAAAAACCGATTATTGAAATATTCAAGAGCAGAATGAGTCGAAAATATGCATCCAATTGTGATTCACGTTGCGCTGGTATCATCAGGCAGGTTTTGCTCAATGAAAATGAGAATAGACCCTCGGTGAGATTGGCATTCAGATTCATTTCTGTATATGAATGTACACTTAAATCCACGTGGCCATTTCGTGCCGAAATTATTGTATGATTGTGATAATTTTCTCTGGTCACATTGTGTAAATGCTCAATACGCATTCGACCTTTATACTGTGTGATATAACTCGATATGAACGTGCCCGTAACTCCCCCGAGTTCTCCTTTTCGTGTCTGTAATTTAAAGAAAATATTGTATAAGTATAAACGATAATATAATCTATAATAATTGATATATACCAAATAAGCTGCTGGTGGATCATGAAATAGTTGTATTAGAAATTCATAACCCTTCATATTGCGCGCATTGAATGCATGCCATGCATAATTCGCACCAAATCTGGTCACATTGAGGAGTGTGACCGTCGGAAATGGTGTATATGTTAACAGTTCATTATGCTCTTCATAGCCAATATTTGTCATTTGATGCCATTGATAGGTCAAGGCGACATTTACAAAATTATACTGCCAACACCAGTCGAATAGGTTTCGAACTCTTTGATATGCTGGTATCTTATGTAAACCTCTATAAATAAATATGATATAGACATTGTGGCGTCTATATAAGGTCTTATGCAACACCTGAAACAATGGCTCCAGTTCGATTTTAATATGCTCAATTCGGGCAAAAACTAACGTTTTAAATGTTATGATATTCATAAAGGTCACATTTGTATTCAGATCCCAGATAATAATGGGTAAGCTAATATTATTGCCTATGGCAAATTCCAATGAGGGACCCAGTATATCCGGCCTATTTGGAATTTCCGCTTCGCGGTGCGACGCATAGCTAATAACCGAGACAAATTTATGTCGTTTAACCAAAAGTCGAGCAAAATCACTTAGAAAATCCATATTATAATAATCTGGAGAACTTCGAAACGTTGGAAAGAAACCCCATACTGGGATTAGTAGACACAGCAATAGTAATTTGATACAATTTGTTGCACTAAACATGACTTGGACACTAAGCAAACTGAATTTTTCTGTTTTATGCTAGTCTTTTTATAGTTTAGTACAGCTTTTACTAGTTAGTGCTTATTCTTTTTGAGAGTCATGCTAGTTAAAGACTTTTCGCTGTACAATTAAAAATAAAAAAAACAATAATCTGGTTTGTACAAATGTAATGCTTATTATTGCAAGGTTCTTTAATGTCACGGTTTTCTGTATTGTTTAAATATTAAATAAGCTACACAGTAGGAACACTTCCCGGTAGTGAAAGCTCTTAATCCGATTCTGAAATCAAACTGCAACAATATCTTTTATTGATTATTATTAAGTATTTAATATACTTTTGTTTAGAGCTCGCTCAAGTGTAATTAACACTATTAAATTACCAATATGTTATTCATATTATATATACATATATATATAGATAATATAATGTTAAAGTTCTTTGCTTTTGTTTATCCAACCGCAATTGTTCGGCAATGTTAGTCTCTAATATGATTGATGCAGCCGAATCGAAAGCAAATTTTTGATGGATGTTTGTTTGGCTTTATGCTCATACATCGAGTGTGAATGGAGTGTATTGAGTGCGGATCGAATACATATATGTGTGTGTGTGTGTGTGTGTGTGTAGAACTCTAGCGTCATGTAATAATACATTTGAAAAGTTTTGTTTGACTACGTTCCGTATAATACATATTATTAATAAATGTCAGTGTTGCTGTTGCTGCTACTAAAAATTACAACATAGAACTTTAAAATTGCTTCATCATAAAAGTTTCTCTGGCATTGCACAAATGTTTTTGTCAAGATAAAAGACTCCCAAAGAGTTGTGTGTATGTGGGGGGGGGGCAAGGCGGGGCGGTCTTTGGTCTGAAAAGGAAACGTTATATAAATTGTGTTTATATTGAGAAAGCTGCGAAAAGTGTAGCATACTTTTGTGCGCCGTTTTTTTTTTTTTAAGGTGACAGCCACACCTTGGATACGCCCCCCTCCGCCTTCAAAACGCACCTTTAGCCTACTTCAAACACAGCCCACGCACATTTCATTAAAGCACAATGAAGACATTTGTGTGTGCCATGCGTATGGGCTGCTGTGTGTGTGTGTGTGTGCGGGTGTGCGAGTGGTGTGGCCACCTTTCAGGGTGGGTCTTATAAAAATATTTGCAACACTTGAACATTTCCTTGGGGCTAGCGGGGGCGAGTTGTGTAGCTGTATGGCATGCCATAAAAAACAATAAATAATATTTATGTGCTCTCTGATAAGGCCGCACTTTTCGTAATACAAACATATGAGTATTGGAGTTGGAGTGCGCGTATACTCTATATAAATACGCACTTCTTTAAAGGGTATAGATCGTTTTGAAGTCGAATTCGTTGGTCGAATTAATGTATAAAAATTTACAACTATTAAAATTTATTTATGTCTCTATATATATATAAAAACATTTATATTTATAAAAAATTTATTCAACAAATTTATAGTTTTTAAATTTATATTCACAAAAATTTTATTTCAAAAATGTATTTTAATAAAATTCATATTTAAAAAAAATACAATTAAACATATATATATTTATAAAATATAGAAAAAAATGTTTGTAAAACTTTTTTGAAATTTAATATTTTAAAATAACTTTTTAAATATAAAAAAATTATATTTTAAAAATTTATAAAACTATATTTAATAAATTAAATTATTTCGCTTACTTTTTAGCATCTATAGACTGAACTATATTATACCCTTAACTAATTTTAATGCTATACTATTTCTGCTAAAATCACAAATGCTAGTCTAGCATGCACGACTGCAGCATTGCCCACTTAATACGCTGTTTATGTAACGCATCTAATCGCTGGTATTTGCGGCATGTGAAAAGTTTTTCAACAAACGGGAAAAAGCGGAAAAATTCCATGCTTTTAGTGTGTTGATGGAGGAGGAAGGGGGAGGGGAATATACCTTTGACAAGCGGCGTTTTGTGTGTGGAGTGCATAGTTCACTTTAAGCGTGACGCATAATTAATGCAATACACACACACACACACATACATAGATTCGCGCCCCTCATTGCGTTTAACATTTTAAGCACCTGCGACACATAATATGAACTCATATAGGGGATACAGTCTGTAGTTGAATCCTTCTGTTGTCTGCTTACCTGATAAATTTCAGTAAATAAACATACACACACACACAATCACATACACACACACATACATACACACACACACACATAATCTCCGACACTTGTTTATTTTAATAATGTTAACCTAATTAAGTGATTAATATGCAAAATGTGCACAGAGATTAAAACGCTCGACGGCAGCGTGTTTAATTTTACATTATGAGCCCCCAACAGTAGCTAAACTACATGGAAATTGTGCTCTTCTATATAAATATATAAATTGCATATATCTATGTGAGTGGAATTTAAAATTCAACAGCATTTATATAAATATTATAAGTTTAAATTATGATAATTTTAATATGAAATTTCTTAAAAATTTAAATGATTTTAAAGCATAAAGGAAAGTTGTTATATCATATATGGAGCATGTTTAAAATATGGCATACAATTTTTTGAGAAAATGCGCACAAATACTATGGTTATCTATAATTTTTATATTATAATTATAATTTTAAATTTACATTTCTGCAATTTTGCAAAGTATTAAAAATCAATTAAATTATAATAGTTTAAACCATTTTCATATGAATTTAATTTAAAGAAATTTACTTGATTTTGTTGAATTTTATTATTAAATATATAATTTTAAAATTGTACATTATTTTGTAAATAATTAATTAATTTGATTGAGGTTAAAACTAGCATCCTTACTATAGTCTAGCGTAAAGTATTAATGATCATATACTAGACCCGCTTACTATACTCATGATGCTCTTCAATTAATTTTATTTTTAAGCTCATTCGTTCACACCTGTCATGCCCACTGTATGCTCTTTTTTTTCTAGCTTCTGTCAATCCCTGCTCAAGGCCTAAAGCCCAGCTGGCAATAATTTACGATGCACGATGAGAAGCAAAAAAAAAAAAAACAGAGGAAGTGTAACTGAAACGCTTAAAAGTAGGCAATTTGAAAGCGTTTCTTTGCATAAGCCTTTTGCTACACTAAAAGCTACTCAACGTTTGCGTACGTACTTTTCTCTTTTTTTTACATTTCTTTTAGTGCCTTCTACTGTTTTTTATCTCTTTACCGAGCAGCTAATTGATGAGCAGCAAATGGCGCGTGTAGCAAGTCAAAGGTATAAGAAGAAGCAGGGGAGGCTGGGTTTTACTGGCAGTTGTCAAGGCGTAAAGCTAAGAGCTACACTTTGTGCCACAATTAAAGTGGCAAAAAAAAAAAACACAGACAACAAAAGGCATCATCTTTAGAAATTAGAATTTCTCTTTTTTTTTTGTGTGTGGTTGTTGTGAAAGTATTTTTTGTGCTTTTAGTGCTGAGCGCACAAAATTTCAAGTTGGCTGCGCGAAAAATGCATATTTTCCGGTCAGCAGGGCGGCTACTTTATGTTGTTTTCCCTCCCCAACACTCTCCCTGTCCCTGTCCCTCTCTCTCTCTCTCTCTCTGTATACCTATCTATGTGTACTAGTGTGTGAGGCAGCACGTCTTAGTGCTGAGCCAGCGCATTGCAGCTGCATTGGTGGCAAGTGCAGCTGCGCTGATAATAAATTCATGATGAAGTGCAATTTATACACTTCATATGCGCCACACCTGCCCCAGCTGACGCTCTATAGACTCTCGTCGTATCTCCCCATCTCCTCTCTCCTACTCTCTAACTATCATTCTCACTGGGCCATGGCTATCTGGTGCTGCCTTTGCAGACTTTCTGCTGAGCTTGGCAAGAAGCAGCCGAAAAATTCTAGATTTTTCACGCTCAGCATTGCATTATGCACTGAAATGTTTGCGGCTAAAACTAATTACAGATGCCGCCTAAAAAAACGCCCCTGACAAACCAGTCACGCCCCCTGGACGCCTTCAACTCTAACGCCTTGCTGCAAGTTAAGCTAAAGAAAATATGCTGGTCGCTGTCATGCAAATTCATTTGAAATTAATCTAATTTTTAGTGCATTTTCTCTCACGATCTCTCTTTGTCCCTCTTCCCCTCTCTCACTCACCCTTATTCCCCTCTCCCACCCCCTCTCTCACACTCTCTCTGTCTCTCTTGTCTTGTTTTCTCTAATGAGAAATGCTGATTTCGCATTCTGAATTTCGGCGTTTCGCCCTGCATGCAAATGAGCTGAGTTTTACCAAGAGTATCTCTAACCAATTCCCAACCTACCCTTCTACGCCCCATTTTGGCACTGTTAGTGGTACTACTAAGTATAATCCACCCACGTTCACAGCTGTCCAGTTAGTAGTAGTAGTTAGTAGGAATACTTGGTCCGTCATGCAAATCATTTGCCATTTCCCATTTCCCATTTCCCTTGTTGCTGCTCTTGGCATATTTAGTGCCCAGGTGCATTACGTAATGGACTTGCAATAGGCTCGTCGCCCCTTGCATATATTAACTCTATCTCTCTCTCTCTCTCTTTCTCTGAGTGCAATCCCAGCGAGAAATTACCCCCCAATTGAAATTTCAATTAGGGATGTCGAATATTTTTAAAATATCGTATCAACGATATATCCGGTTTTTAAGAAATATCAATATGATATTA
>JBANCZ010001686.1:0-19844 GCA_037040025.1 Sphaerogastrella javana | reverse complement strand
CTTGCCTGCTGCCAGCTGAGACCCGTCCTAGACTGTAGCGTGCACGTATCTCGGCCATTTGCATGAAATCGCGACGCGACTCCGCATCCAGGTAATCGTTTTGCGCCCGTAGACGCTCCAGGTCAGGAAAGAAGTCGCGCTGTATTATCTTCGACATCTCCTCAATGTAGCGTTCCTCCGTTAAGATTTTCGGTTTGGTCTTGCGACGATCAACATGGTTCGGCAGCGGTCGCTTGAATTCCGCCAATGCATTTGTCTGAGCCTTGGCAATTTCCACGGCTCGAGTGCCAGGGGTACTTGGTGTACTCGGTGTATCAGCCATGGTTATACAAAATGCAGCAATTGAATTGATGCTCACGCTTCAACTCACAATTAACAATAACAAACACAAGGCAACAAACGTTTGCCGTCAGCTGTGTCGGGGTTGCCATACCCTGTGCAATTAATCGGTTAGCGTTGAACGGTTATCGATGTATCGATACATCGTTTGCAACACTAGACGTTTTTGTTTTCAATGGCGCGATTTTTTTTTTTTAAATTGTAATAATTCATTTACACCTCCATTGATAGAATTTACTGAAATATTTGTATTGTTTTGGTTAAATAATTTGCCAGATTTTGAAGCAGTATTAACAGGTAGACGTCAGTAGTATTTTACAGTATTTATAGTATTGGTATGTCATAATTCAATCAAAGCAACCATCATTGCTGTCAAGTAATGTCAAGTAAAATAACCAAAGGAAAACTTAAAATCTAAACAGTAAAACTAAAATTGTATAAATAAAATCAAGCAATTGCAACGAAATCATCTTTGAAATATATTAATTGAAACATGTTCAATTTTCGGCTAATATACTACTCGATTGTTGTAAAGATGGTCGATGCAGTCATCCACATTGTAGAGTTACCCGAGAAAGTAAAACGCTTTTTTCGAAAAAATCAAAGTCACGTTTGTACCATTTGCTTCGACGAATTAAAGTCAAGTAATTGTCCCGAAGCAGTCAATTTGGAATGCCACCATATATTCCACAAGGTTTGCATAGACCGATGGTTTTCATTTAAAAGGAGTTGCCCAAACTGTCGTGATGTACCATCTGAATATGTAGAATTTGTTGAAATGGACGGAAACTACGCTCCCCCATCACCGCCCTGAATTCAATTGTAACCGGTAACTTATATGCATATAAATTCATTTCTTAGTCATATTTTATTGTATTATTTACACAGAGAAGATTCCCCAGAATGATGCACGAAATCAGATGATATGAGCACCCCATATGTAGAACCGTAGATGGACACACACACGAACACACATACACATATACACAAGCAAGTTGGGCCCTAAATACTACCAGCATTCAAGATAAGGGGATTAATATTATTATAACAAGTTCAATTAAACAATCTCAGGTATGCAAATATGCCAACATACATATAAAGCCACATATTAATCTGAAATTTCATTCTTATTTCACAGCGTGGTCGCAACACCAGACGAGGCATGACGAGGCATCCACACATATTAATAAATATATATGATATATACCATAGTTCTACATATGAAGTTATATTGGAACTAATTCGAAGATCTACGACACTATAGATCAAACCCAAGATGAAACCATTGTAACAATATTTTTGGCATTTCCAGGAGTATAGGCGCTCATAGTTAGTTTATTTCGTTATGTTTTATAAATTTTTTCATTCCATTTCCATCAAACAATTTTAAATAAAGAGTTTGGTTGAATTTACAGTATTGCAATAATATGCCACATATAGTAGGGAATCATATTATTTTTATCTAGTAGTTAGCTGGCTAATATATTTAAAATGTTAACATATATGAAGTTTATAGCCTTACGCATTTATATGAACAGATGGATCTCTGTAACTATATAGATTAGATGTATTAAATTTGGTATATATATATTTCTCGAATAGAGTTAAGTTAATTTTATACACTCGCAGTAAAATCGTACAGACAGAGGCATATATATGTACATATATGTATACATCCTGAACCGTACAATATGTACTTGTTATAGGGTACTACAATCGCCACAAACGGCAATATTATTACCAATGGGAATGACTCAATTTCAATGGATGTGGCATTACACATTGACATCAGCATCAATATCAACATCAACATCAGCATCAGCACCAGCATCAGCATCAGCAATGGGATTGCCATCGACATCCCCATCGACATCAGCATCAGCATGCCATTATCATTATCATACAAATATTGTATGCCTTGTGGATGCTGCTTGGCTGTGGCTCTTGGGTATTGCCAACAAATCTGTTAACAGTTGGCAATAATTGTGATGCAGTGGTAGCAGAGAGAGAGAGAGAGATATATAGAGAGATAGAGATAGAGAGCTCGGAGTCGGGGCAGGCACGAGCAGAGGCAGCAGCATCATAATTTCAGTGGCTGCTTTGTCCCTTTTGCTATGATGGTGTTGCCATTGAGAGCCACATGCAGCATAATGTTGAATATTGAATGTTGAATGTTGAATGTTCAACGGGCGTCTATTTTTGTGCCTGTGCCTTTTATTGTTGCACGCACTGTTGTCATCGATCGCATTAATTTTGGTAAGTGCGCGCACACAAGGCACAGAAGGCATTTAGACTGTGCACGGTTTCGGGGAGGTTTCGGGGTGCTCCGGTGCTGGGGTCTCTCGCAAGATAGTTGGAGAATTGAAGGCATGTTGGGTAAAGCTAAGAACTTCAAGAAGCGCTTTTCAACACGATGAAGCAAATGATTTTTATGGCATGACATTTCCGAGCAACATTTTCTTGAATTACTCGCTCAATTTCCGTTGAATCAACAAGCGATATGCGACTTGATAATTGCAACTGCAACAGCAACTGCAACAGCAACAACAACACCAATAACAACACCAACAACAACACCAACAACAACACCAACAAGAACAGCAACATCAGCAACATTAATTGATGGCACTGCTGCAATATTGTGTAATATTAATTACAACTGGCGCAAACAACCATCAAAATATAATTTGTAAACGCATATTTGTGCATAATAATTTCGCAAATATTTCCCCACTTCTTTTACCCTCTGCCCCCTCCCCCCACCCCTCCACACTTTGCCGCGTTGCTCATGCAGAGACTATGACTTGGAGTTGATGTCAACGTTGCATTTATTTCACAATTTTCACGGCTCATAAACGATGGCTACTTTGTTGCCTGTCAGCTTTGTTCATCTGCATGCCATATGCTCCAAGGGTGTATTAGGTTTGTGCAAGAGAATATATGGTAATATATATATTCTTGATCAATTTGTGCCGATCTGTATACCTGTCCAAAATTTTGCTTGCTTAACTATCTAGCTTTTTCTGCCATACCTTTCGCTATCACCCATTCCCTCTCGCCCACTCTTTCGCTCTCGCTTTCTATAGTTAGTAGGCTGTGTATGTTTTTCTATACGTCTCTATAGATATGCTTCAATCATCTCATACACATGTATAGAAATTTTGTTTGTCGAATGTTTCACATCTATCAAAAATCAAATTTATTTTTCATACAATCGATATACATTCATACCATCAAAATCATCATATTGCAAAATGAATAACGATTGGCGTATAGTTGGCCCAACAGGGATTCCCGTTCCCAAAAGGGATCCAATCGGCGATGATATGCTGCCCTCAGATATCGATTTTTTCAGCCCACTGGAGGGGACTCGTCGCAACCCAAACGCCAATGCGTTTGATCGCAGATATAACTATGATATGATGACACTACGGAATCGCCATGGTTTAGGTGCGGCCCTGTGCATGGGCATGGATCGTTTTGCCGCATGCCAAATCCAGTCCACTAATGGTATGGTAGACGATGTACTAACTGGCCGCTACAGTGAAATCTCTTTGGAGGAATCCACGTACCAACCCCAATACACTGATCCTCAGCCCCCCGTCATCTTTGATAAACCCACGACCTTCAAGCCAAGAAACTAGCTATAAATGCAATTTTTCAAACGGAAGAAATAAACATGCATACAACAGCAGTAGAGTACGTTCGACTGTTCCGCATGTATAGTGTATCCTTTTTTTTCCTTGGTTTTTTTTATTACAGCACAGTTGTAGCTCCGGCACGTGGGACACAGCACCCTTTCGCACTGGGTTGTATCTGTGCGAAGACACTGATTCACATTTAGCTACAGCTACAGATACAGATACAGATACAGATACAGCTACAGCTACAGATTCAGATTTGTTTTGTGGGCGTGTCAGCAATATGTCAATATCCACTCGAGAGTCGCGCATGCGTCTTCCCCAAATGCCCGCACTCAGTGGCTCCGGCATTGCCTTGTCGAGCGTCAAGAGGCCTTGCCATATACGATGTGCACCGTGTGGAATACAGACCATGTACGACTATCGAATACCCTGTTCTATTTCATATAGAAAGTTATGCAAAACTATATATTTATTGGTTCATTGGGAGAAAAAGGCGTGTCAGTGTTACATAGGAAGTACAGTCGACTCTCGATAATTCGAACCTCCAAGGGACCTTAAAAATACTTCGAACTGTCGAGAGTTCGAATTATCGAATGGTTTGTGTTCTATATAGTTTTGTAGGGAACTCGTGTTAGCTTCGAATTAGTGAGGGGTTTGAATTATCGAAAGTTTGAACTATCGAGAGTCGACTGTATATATGTATGAAGATTCTTGGGTTCAACTGTAGCCCTTATTATATTCAACTTATTGCTGCACTGTCTTAACACCATTTACAGGTACTACAGGGTATTTGGCGCAGTGACAAAATACAAAAAAAAAAACAAACGTGAAAGGAAAATAATACTAATAATAATACCAAACACACGACGATCACATCGCATAAACAATGGTTCAAGTGTCAATGAAAAGCGGAAAAACTAAGTCAAAATATAAACACGGTTTCACTTTCAAAGCGATTAGCTATGGGCGCGCCTTGAACTTGTGTCGAATGCTATAACACCAACAACAACCATAGAACTAGACCTATAGAACTGTACAATATGATAAGAATGACGGTCGCTGTTGATGTCCGTTTGCCACTTGAAAACCTTCTAGCCATTCGACACCGAGCGACTGAAGCAACATATCGATGGATCGAACAGGCGACATACAATACAACACACACCTACACACCCATACGAACAGACACACTCACACACATATGGTTATGTAGACCTACCGCAGTGCCAATGGTAGTGTCATTAGATTATTCAAATTGTATTTTTGTAAATGCTGTTATTCATTTAACAGTGGCAGCCAGAAATCATTTGCCTTCTGGCCTGTGTCTTTTGAAGTGTATGTGCCGCTATTTCATTATCATTATCATTCACTGTCGCAATCGTAATCCAAGGCCAAATAACGATAATACGATAGCACAATAATACGATAACATATCGCTAACCTCGCTACGTCATTTCGGCGATAAGTACTATCGGTCTCATGATATATACATACATCCCGACCAAATCAAACAGTCGGCATTTTCAAGTATTTCGCATAACATAAATATTTTTATGTATACATTATATATAGAGCTATCTATGCTTTAACATGATGGTTTTCAGGCATATACATATAGCTTAGATATGTTCATATCATATTGTTATATTGTTATATCACTATAAGTTACATTTTCCAATGAATCAACCTGCATATGTTGGGGCTATGTGATCTACAACGATAATAATGCCAGTTATTAGTTTTCCAAGTAACTATAAATACTGCAAATTTTGGTTATGTGATTCACTCAAAACACTTGACACCTTGCACTTATTCATCGTATATCCGGTGTAAATACAACAATCAAGTTTAGCTGAGTTCATGATTAATAATTTCCCTGAAAAAAAATGAAGTAGATAATTTTAAATTTGAACTGTGAATTCTTTTAGTACAAAAAGAATTTGCAATTCCAAACAGTATTTCAGAGACTAAATCATAAAAATCATAAAAGCTTCATGGTATTAAGTAAATTCCAGGAAAAAATTTGTAAAGTTCTTAAAGAGAAATTTGGGAAATCTGAAGAATATTTTGTAAGTAATATATCGTTAGGGAGATATTTGTAAAATCTAGTCAAACATTCTTTTGAAATTCCTTAAAAAAGATGGATTTCAATAAATAGATTATAATTTTATTGACAAACATACTATAGAAGTAGCTTGATTTGTATTGATCATGATTAGGTATTCGAAAACCACATATTGTATATTATATTACATTTCTATATAAATATGTATATGATACATTAGACTCTCTCTTCTCCATGTGTTCCATTCAGATTTTGTGCTGCCTTTTGGGCTTCCCTACTCTCGATCGACGACACATCTGTGATGGTTGTTGTTGTTGTTGTTGTTGTTGCTGTTGTTGTTGTTGTTGTTGTTGCTGTTGTTGCTGGCGTTGTTATTGTAGTCATTTTGTTTTATTGTTTTTATGAATTTTATGCAAGTGTTGAGAAATTTATGGGCTACCACGCCGTCCCTCAACTGGAAGCCCAAATGCATGCCAATTTGTTGTTATTTATGGAAACAGCAACAATAACAACAACATCAGCAGATCTACATTGAATGGCATTATTAAATTTTAGACTCTGCGAAAAACTCGTATAAACGATCTACTCAACCCGCTCTATGACATATGACAGCTCTTTCATGATCTTATATACCTATTATCTGATCCGATCTGTTCTGATCTGATCTTATGTGATGGTATCTAAAAGCGACTCATGGCAAAGTTCAATAGCTGTATAATCAATCTCATAGTTCAGGTTGCTAAACGTCATCAATTTTATTTTTTTTTATTAACTTTCCCATTTTTTGGTTCTTTTATTTGAAATCTATTTTTGTGTTACTTTTGTTTTAATAGATCCGTTTGAGTATTGTGACTAATGACTGTCGCGTTTTGACGGCTTGTCACATTGGCTATGACAACGTGTGAAATTGCATAGACATACACACACACACACTCACACACAGACACACAGACACACTCACATACTCACATACACTCATACACCGATAGGCAGGTATCGGAAGCTACCGAATCGAATACTATAGATCATAATGCTCTGTTACTAATGATAACAGCACCACATGTCATACGCTCCAACGCTTGGCTGCCTGTACTTTAAACCCAAAATAGCATACTATTCACGTACGTATATACATATATATATATATATATATACATATATACGGTGGTAAAGATATACTATATAGTATATGTAGATATGTGTATATCATATATGTATGTGTATACAGTAAAGATGTGCTTATATACATATACTATAAGTTAAAGATAGGAATGCATATAGTAAACACTCATTTTTATATGTACTTTCATATATACATATAGTATATATATGGTATATATATAATATATATGATGTTCTTGTCTATATACTATACATAGTTACAGCATGTGATAAGCATGGAATCGGAATGCACTTGTACTTGATAAGTGTTTTCTGTGTGCGTAATAATGCGAACCTTTTAAATAATCGTTGCTATGGTACATATACATATATGATATGATATATTAGTAATATTTATTTATTGAATTAATCGCTATCAGTTATGTTATGGCTATGAATTGCCGTACATAGGGTGTGGTCAGTACTCTGAGCAAGTTCTGTACACTCATTCATGTACACGTTTTGCCAACATCGTCTGCAAATTAAAGACCAACATTCATGGGCTCTCAGTCACCTTAATCTGTTAAAGATATATATACATATGTATCTATTGGTTTAATATTGACATTTCTGTGTATACTAAATGAACATATGTGCATGATATCCTCTTATTCTATACGCCATATAGTATGAAAGATATTGATCATAGACATATGTTTGACAATTTTGTAGTTTTAATAATCGACACAATCATGAAATTCCGCAGACACGCATTCAACTTGATATATAATCGAAGGTGTATGGCTAACATACTTAGATCATTATAAAGGTGAATCTTGATTGTATATTGTTAAAGATCTAAATGAATACACCGATCAGTTTCATCTAAAGTAAGTGACAATTTTAGTTGTCTGTTTTGCACACCATCAACATGTACATTAGTCACATTCGACAGCCCAAAAATACCTTTCCGTGAATACATCTATCCCAAATGATCAGTTCTATAGAAGTTATACTATGAACTTCATATATGAACTACATTTATCATGGTAGTAAAGGATTTTCTAATAAAAAAATTGAATTGAATTTAAATATTACCCTATTTCGATAGGTTTCCTTTATATAATGAAATAAACACCTGATTGTTTGTATTAAATAAATTCAATTTCTTAATCTGAGTATTAAATTATTTGCTATTACTGGGAATATATAACTGATAGCCTCTAACCCCTTCATAGTCTAAACAATATCTAATGCAGGGGCGACCTTTGTATGCTTTAGATAACTTGGATAACTTCTACATTAATTGATATAATGATAGTCTTATGGACATCAGAAAAAAGCCGCCCTAAGGGCTGCCATCATCCGTAATGTCTTTTGGTGCGTCGAATTATGTGAGGCACTGTAGAAATTGGACGGTGTTGCTTCAGTGTGCGAGAAAGTCGTAGAAAGTGGAAGAAATGCGACGGCAAAAGGCGTGAAAAGAGCAAAAGGCAAATAGATCGAATATTTCAACTCAGGTGTGTGTGTGTGGGGGGGGGAGGTGGATTGTGTGTGTGTGTAGAGAGGGGGGGGGGCGGTGAGTGTGTGTGTGTGTGTGTGTGTACTCACTCTTTCGTTGGTTTAACTCAATTAAAACAATGGCACTTTTTGTTTACACAGCGAGAAAGTGAGAAAAACAGGCGCACAGCGAGAGAGCGAGAGTAAGACAGAGATCAAATGAGAGTGAAATAAAGAGAGAGAGAGAGAGATAGAGAGAGAGGCAGAGAGTGAGATGGAGGGAGGAAGAAGGAAAGAGAGAGAACGGAAGCTGGCATAAACAAAGCGAATTGAGCCAATTGCGATCTGCGGGCGGCCATTTTGTTTGCCAGAGAGCGTTTAACTGTAAATGTTTGCAGAAGAAGAAGAAGAAGAGGAGAAAATAATTTTGGTTTTTATTTTTGGTTATGTTAATTTATATTTGGCTTTTATTGTTCAAACTGTTGCAGCATATAATTAAGTATATAGATCTACATCTTCTATATATGTATGTGTGTGTATGTGTGTGTGTGTGTGTGTGTGTGCGTGTGTGTGTGTGTATGTTTAGCACATTGAGAGATACAAGAAACACTAAATAAACTTATCAACTATCGATTATTACACTTCAATAACATTCGAAGACACAATACACTGAGCAAAAAAAAAATTTATGAAAAAAAAAAATTTATTATACAGTTGTAGTAACAACTTGATTGATTTTAAATTTTAAATAATTAAAATTTTTTCTTAATGTTTATTTTTTATATTTGGCACACAGAAAATTGCTCGCTTAATGACTAGCAAAAAAAAGAATTATATTTTTATTATTATTATAAATAATAATAAGAATTTGTTACATACATATATTTATAAGTGTATTAAATATGCTTTAAGTTGGTTTTTCTCTTTAAAAGTTAAAAATACGTTTAATACTTGAGTTAAGGCCCACCTCAGCAACCCAGCATCCACAATCCACTATCCACTATCCACTGGCAGCTGTCCACCGTACAGAATCCTCTATCCACCATCCTCTATTCACAATCCACTAGCCAATAGTGAATAAACATCATCCACCATCCACAATCCACCATTAACAATCCTTTATTCACTATTCATTATCCACTATCCACCCTCCACAATCCACTGAGCACCATCTACAATCCACAATCCGCCATTCACCATCCACAATCCTCTACCATCTATTCACCATTCTCTATTCACAATCCACTAACCACAAGTGAATATACACCATCCACAATCCACAATCCTCTACCAACTATATACCATCCACTGACTACTCTGGTTGACTATATCATAATACTTTGGTCATAGAACTGACGCAGGCTTCCTCTTTCTCTCATTTCCACCCTCTTCTCCTTTCTGTCCCTCTCTCTCCTTTTCTGTACGTCTTTCAACGCGGACCCAAATCGATGTAACTGTTGGGTCGCATCATTTGATGCGCTGCTGCCGCCGTGCCATAGAAGCTCTGGTAGCTGCTCATGCCATAGGCAGCTGCTGCTGCCGCCTGCCGCATGTGGCCGGTGGAGACCTTGAGCTTGTCATAGGGATTGCCATAGGGACTGGCATGGCTGGCATGGTAGTGATGCGCCGCTGCCGCATTGTGATGATAGATGGCGCCAAAGTTGCTCTGCTCCCCGGCATAGGGTTGGCCAATGCTGGAGTAGATGTTGGCAGCCGCCATCACCTGGGTGGCAGCAGCAGCAGCGGCTGCGGATGCAGATGTGCCTCCTGCTACTGCTGTTGCTGGTGGGGAGGCGGAGCTGGCTGAGAGCGGTGTTAGCGGTGTTGCAGTAGTTGTTGCTGCTGCTGCTGCTGCCGCCGCCGCTGCTGCTGCTGCTGCTGCTGCTGCTGTGTGCTGATGCTGATAGGGATTATGGTAACTGCTGCTGGTGCTGCTGCTGTTGCCATAGCTGCTGCTCATCTGATGTAGACCCTGTGCTGGCTGTTGTTGCTGTTGTAGGTGTTGCTGGTGTTGGTGTTGGTGTTGGTGTTGGAGGTGTTGGTGCTGATGGTGTTGTTGCTGTTGATGTTGATGGTGGTGTTGCTGTTGTTGTTCGTGATGTTGATGGTGTTGCTGCTGTTGGTGATGTTGTTGGTGTTGTTGCTGTTGCTGTTGGTGTTGGTGTTGCAGCTGTTGCTGTGGCTGCAACTGTTGCTGTTGCAGCTGTTGCTGTGGCAGTGCATCCAATTGAAATCCCAACAAATCTGGTGAATTACCAGAGGCTGAACTGCTAGAGGGCGTGGCCGGCAACTGCATGGTCAATTGTGTTGCTGCCGTGTTGGCGGCTGCTGCTGCTGCCGCCGCTGCTACTGCTGCTGCCGCTGCGCCAACTGTTGTAGCTGCCTGCTGCTGTTCGACCGCAAGCTCAGTGCAGCTCAAACTGTAACCATTTGACGGCGTTCTATCCTTTGCCTTCAACTGTTGCTGCTGCAATTGTTGCTGCTGCTGCTGCTGCTGTTGCTGCTGCTGCTGTTGCTGCTGCTGCTGCTGCTGCTTCATGCGCGCTTGACTCTCATGGCTCATACTGGACATTCCCAAGCTGCCACTGGTGCTGCAATGAAACAGAAAAAGTAATAATAACCAAGAAATTCAAATGTTTAAATTATTACAAGTTTTGAGCTTTGAGAGTGAAATTGAAAAAAAAAAATCGCTTTCCATAAACAGCGGCAATTGTTACAAATTTCTTCGATTTGTTTATAAATGAACAAAAAACAAAAAAAAAAGGAGAAAAAAACACACAAATAAAAAAAAAAATTGGAAATTATGAAAAGCCAGGGCACAGAATTGTTTATGCCAGACGGACAGGCACATCTGTCAGCTGCCCCCATCGCAGCCATAGACGGTCTAGGAATGGGAGTCGGAATCGGATTGAGAATCGGAGTCGGAACGGGAGTCGATGCTGTTGATGTTCTTGTACTCATTTTGAGTTATTGTTTCATTTGTTTTATTTTCGTAGACGCGACGCGTCGGCAATTCCCGGAAAAAACAAAAAAAAATAAAAACCTCTCCACAATCTCGACAAACTGTCTGCCAGGCAGACAGAGCCACTTGGCTCTTTTGATTGTTGATCGAATATGATTTTCGAATGGGCAAAGGGATGTGTTATGAATATGAGCTGGGCCAGGGATTTAGGGGCAGGTCCATGGTAGCTGCAACAAGTAGGTCAAATTCATAACAAATCAAATCTAACAATTCCAACAGCCATTATCATGATGAGAACTAACAACCTATATCATAATTAATCGATTGATTTCGATATTGTATGCTATAGATGCAATGGTATGGTAGATTATTTAGTATAGGTTTAAAGAGAATTTATATTATGTTCGAGTGTAATTATAATATTATTATAATAATATAATAAGTGTCCAAAAACTGGGAAAGTATCCGACGTTGAATACGTTGTTCTATGCAGTTTTAACTTAAAATAAGTTAAGAGACTTTTTTTTATGTATAAAAAGTGATGAAATTTCCACAGCTTTTCGAAATATTTCAGGGATTCATATTATTATATTTTTTATTATAGCTGTTTCATAGTATATCTATATAATAGTGCAATGGAAAGGTTTTCTGATTAAAAACTTTATATAAATATAGTTATGCATTGTGCATTAATTAATGTATAATAATATTATGAGGTCCACTTACACATCATTTGTGCCATCGTCTCGGAATCCTTTGGCAAATGGATTGCTAGATATCTTTAGTTGTGTGACCTGTAAAAAAAAAACAATAACATTTTTGCAAATATATTATAAAGCATAAGTAGCTTTTTGGCCCCAATAATATTAGAAAATGTATATGATGTATGTATATACATACATTTTTTATGTTTTTCTAATTGTTTTGTTCTACTTTTTCTTGGGTATTTTCTATTTGGTTAGAAATGCAACAAATTTGAAAATGTTTACAAAGTGTTCGAGTATAATAATAAAAACAACAGCAGCAGTAGAAGTAGCAACAACTACAGTGCCTCTAAAAACAACACGCACAGTATGAAAATTATTTGCAATAAATTGTAAAAACGAAAAGTGTTAACACCCACGTTGAGCGCATAAATAATTTAAATACTTTCTGAACCAAAATAAAAATAAAAAAAAAAAACACAAATGAATGCCTCTAAAAATAAAATGCCAGACATTTTCTACATTTCTCGCTCCCTCTACCTCTGCCTCTGCCCCCGGACTTTGTTCTTCTTTATGTTATTGTAGTTGCTGCTTAAAAAATTATGAATTATATATACCCTAGGAATATTTAAATATACAGAGTATATTGCAACTTTACTATACAGTTTTCAAAAGGTATCATATTAGTTTATGATAGATATTTTAAAGTATTTGTAGATGTAATCTAAGAGCTCAAGTTGAAGTCGTTTATAGAGAAAATAATATCAAAATTTTAAAACCAAACCATGAACCTAAGTATATAATGATTTACAAATTCTGATAAAATCAAACTGTAAGCTCCAAAATTTCTACTTTAATACACTTTTATAAAAGCAAATTAAAGTTGATAATTATAAAACTAATATTATTATAATTTCAGTTACATTTTATTAACCATAAAACATGAATAGAAACCAACTTAATATATCTAGACTCAACAAACATTAATTTCAATATCTCAGGGTATACTAAAAGTCGATTAACGTAGAGTTCTTTCATTCGATGGAAAGAACGTAAAGCTGAGTGTAACGTATTGTAAATAAATAATGTGAAACACAAGACATGAAATACTATAATAAACAATCAGTCCAAATTGGCGCAAAATGCCAGACGAAGCTTTGTTTGGTAATTATATATACATATAGATGTATAGATATTTACAAAATTTGGGGGGGTTCAAAAATTAAGAGAGCGCAGAACTTTCGAAAACGTGTCGACCAAATGTCCGACCAAATGTTTTAGAATTCTTATTGGAGAAATGTGAAGCATTCGCGCTTGTCGTTTACAAGTGCCAGCGATGACAACTGGGTCAAGTGGCCATACATATACTCTACAGATTCACACATATATGTAGATATAGGCACCCATATCTTCTAGATAGTAGCACCACAAAGACGAAGAGAGAGAGAAAAAGAGATACAAATACTTACGCGTTGATTCTGGTATGCTGTTACGGCCGTAAAACTCGTCTCCGGGAATATGAATGTGCGAAAGTGACTCGTGTGCTCGTTCTCATCCAACGAGGCGTTCTTTGGCGGCAAATAGACCAAGTGGAATCGCGGCTGATAGCGGTGCATGGAGTTCAGTATGATCTGTAATGTATAAAGAACCCACACATTAATACACTCAGCGAAATCACACGGTTCAATAGGTCGAATGGAAGGCTATAATTTGAACAATCTTCGTTTTAGCAAATCTATCAAATAAGGTCTATATATATTGTTGAATGATTAGTATTTTCGTTACAGTATAGTATTTTTAAAATACCTGTACATTAAACATATTTAAAATCGTTAATTGATTCAACAAAATTTGTCTTAAAAGATAGATACTATTTACCAAATGAATGTATTCAAAATTTGAAAATATTTGCCTTAATTTTAAAAATGATTCTATACATTAAATTTTTTTTTTCAGTGATATATAAAGAATAGATTTAGATGACGGCTGCCGGTTATTGTTTAGCACTTTCAAAATACCATTAAAAAATAAATGTTTTCGTTTCTTTTTTTCTTTTCTTTTCGATAATCTTTTGCAGGCAGCGACCAAATGTTGGGCACCGTGCGTAAACAAAAGCCTAGCATAAGCACAATTTATGAGCACAATCGGCTCAGAGAAATGTTTAGATATATTTATAGATATTCATAGATATTTACTGATATCTCTAACAATAGTGCACACTCACATGGCCATTCTCGTCGAGTTGATTGTTGGTCAGTTTCAATTTGTCGAAGGACACAATTTGCTTCATCCAATTGGCACCGGCAGCTGGTGAGTCGGGATGCACGTGTATCCGAGGAGGTGATATGGCATCAGCCTTGCCAGCTACCACCCAGCAGGAGCTATACAATGCAGTTATTATATTGACGGTTTATCATAAAAATCATTGATAGTTACTTGTGAAAGGCATAGCGATAACGCTTATCATCCATCGGCACAAAATCCATCATACATATGTAGGTTGCGTGTGGATCAAGTCCACCGATTCGCACTTGAAACGTGGGAAACATACGACGACCTGTTTTCGTAATGATCATCTCAGTGCCCTGGGCATGGAATTGATCCCACAGTGCTTTCGTTTCCAGCACGACGATCGCCTGAGCCAACGATGGATGCACCGCCTCCGGTTCCTATCGTATTTCAATCAATGCAAATACAATTTATAAATATTATATTCTGTTTAGGATATATTACTTATAAATAATTATATATGCCCGATGTGTAGAATATGTTTGTAAAAATGTAAAACCTTTATAAATTCATAAACTATCTATGTAGAGTGAAGTTTAAGTATCAATTTAATACTTTTAAAATATATATTCTACAATATGGAATTCTCTAATACAGATTCTAAGTTAATGATTGCAAATACATCAACTTTAATATACTTTTAAACGATGCCGCAAATTTCATTAGTTTCATTAGGTTAAACACATTAAAATTTGAATGATATTCTTATACAAATATTTTCAAGATGAAGGTTTATAGATTTATAAAGAACCCATTTATTTCGTGATCGAAGGTGAGGTCTTTAAATGTCGGCTACGTCTGTCTGAACAGTTTGTATGTCTGAACAGTACGATGCAGTGTGAATGAATGAAATTCATATTTATTGGGTTTACTAAAAATAAAAATTGTGAATGCAACCGATGCGACACTTACACCTTTATTGTTGTTGTTGTTGCTGTTGCTGTTGTTGTTCTTGTTGCTGTTGGTGATGTTGCTGCTGCTGCTGTTGTTGCTGTTGCTGTTGTCTTTTTTGTGGCTGTTCTTATACTTTTTGACTGTTGTTGTTGCTGTTGTCGTTGTGGCTGCTGCTGCTGTTGTTGCTACTGTTGCAGATTCACTGTTGCTGCTGCTGTTCCGGTTGTTGTTGTTGCTGCTGCTACTGTTGCTGTTGTTGCTGTTGTTGTTGCTGCTGCTGGGGTAATCAGTGACACTCGCTGTCTGCTCTTGGTTGTTGCCGGCGCTGCTCATCTGACTGCTGCTGCTGCTGCTCCCGGTGCTCTGGCTATCGATGTCTGCCAGCTTGGCATCGATCTGTTCCAGCGGCTTGTACGAGGTGCGATCCTTGCCCGCGGTCTGAATGCAGGCTGCGAAAGGGAAATCAGTTGTTAGTGTCACACAGTGAGAAGTATCCTGATTTATATATTCCAGATGAACATACGATATTCATAGTATATCAATCGTATAATTTTGTTAGGGTTCAACAAAAATTTACTAAGATTAAAATATTGAAATATTTAATTGTTTTTATTGGAACATCAACTAGGGTTAGACTAAACTCACGTAAATGCAACTTTGATTGCACTTTCCAGATAAATTTATCAAAAGTATTCTTTTCGAAAAACAAAAAAAAAAATTGTTTAAAGTATAAAATAAAGTGATTGATTCTTCGATTATGTTTGGTATTATTATGTTTTATTTTTCAACAATAAATTTATGACTATCTACAGTATATAGAGAAAAAATCTACTTATTTTTAATAGTCGTCAGTCTAACTTCTTACTTCTATCATCTAAAGATCCAACAATATATAGATTTAGCACAAGATATCTTCGACATAGATAGCAGCAAATTGTGCTTATGTATAGGGTATACGCTAGTCGCGCACTGTGGTCAGCCTCATAGATATAAGATGTTTGCAAAAATGAGCCAAAGCAAATGAGCAACACCCATAAATCACATGCGATAGAACGCTCGCTCGCATGAGATACACCCACCACGGTGTGTTGTACAAGACTTTGCATGTTTTGCATTCCCATATTTAATAAACCCATCTATAGTTCATGTGATTTATTCGATTTAAAGTGCAACAGTAGACAGTAGACAGTAGAGAGTAGAGAGTAGATAGTTGTCAGGATGGCGTTGCACAAGCAACGCATGCGACAAATTGGATGAGGCGAGTACAAGCATAATGAGAGGCATATAAAACTAGAAGGAACAGAACCGATCCAATTATAAAAGTCGTCCGTGGCGTTGCCTGTTGATTGAGTTGCCTGGCTAAATTTAGTATGGGATGGGTTGGATTGGGTGCTGTGGCAATGCAATGTGAGGCGCCTCGAGCGCAGCAGCACTCGCATGCAGCGAGTGCAAGATTCAGTTGCAGTTGCAGTTGCAGTTGCAGTTGCACGCATTCCATTTGCATGGTGTCGGCCCTGTTTGATTTTTATTGTTGTCGTTGTTGTTTTGGTTGTTGTTGGAGTCGCCGCCAATGACCCATGACAGGTCGTCGTTGCGGTAGTTGCAACGCCATCAATTGTCGCTTAATGAGACAATTTCTCTTTTTAGGGCCTTCTTCTTGGGGCCTCCTCGTGTGATACGGTTGCACGAATGAATTCTAAAATCAATTAGCGTTTGGCACAAATAATCGTTTTTCTGTCACGCCAACTCAACCATCAAAATAACAACAAATTAAAACCAAAATCAATCTGAAGAAAACAACAACAACAATAACAACAAAAAGTAAATAAATAAAAATACAATCTGAAACAAACTCGGGAATCTGAAGAAGTTCTGTGCTAATTGCCCACTTGTTTAACGATACGCCCAAAATGTTTTATTTCTTGCAATTACAAGATGGCAGATATATACACATATATATTCACTAATCTGTACGATCAGTCAGTACACACAGCATATATATTTTTTATTCAAAAGAAATCTTAAAGTTTCATTCTTAAGTGATGGTACAAAGATATGGGTATTCTAGTAAAGAAATATGTATCTATTTATACCGATTCAAAGGAACTACTAAAAATGCATGCCAATGTTTACATATTTATTAAATAATACAAATATTTTAGTATGTAGTTTGACAATTTTACGGAAATTGCCAATTAACTTTGTGATTTTAATTTGTTCATTGTAGTTTAGTATAGACTCAAAGATCTTTCATCTCTTGGTTTTTAAGCTGTCGTAGGTATTCTTCTCAGATTGGAAATATAATTCTATTTTTTTAAGTATTTACTAATTTTATTCTTTAATAGATACTGCTCTTTTTTTCGAAAGTTATTTGTTGTAATTTATATGAAATACTACGCTATTTAAAATAAAATATATAAACTACTTCAAGTAGATTATTTAGCTGATTTTCGTATTAATTTATCAGTATATTAAAATGTGTCTGATTCTCTGTTAAAACCAGCTTATCAACTGCACAAAATGTGTTTAGAAAATATGATTATACTATAGTTAAGTAGATTGTATACAAAACAGAACCAATATTTGGCTCTATACATTCAATAAGATCAAATAGTTAAATCACGTTAGAAAGTTTGAATAGATGATATAGTAAAGTATGTGCTCAAAGTATAAAAACTTTCAGAATTATATTAGAGTCATATATGTATATATACGAAGAATTCCAAGGTAATATAACTCACCTTCGATCTGTTTCATGGGACTAAGTCCGCCAGTTGTGTACGGAGTGGTCCAATAGTCGTTTGCATAGCAACCGTAATCCGCTAGATTTCCGGTGAGTGCATTATCCAGGAATGGCATTGTGGCCACCATGGCGCTGGCGCATTCCGTGGGGCCCATCATGTGTGTCATTTGGGCAGCTTGACCACTTCAGTGCTTTATTAATAAGCTATGAAAATTTCCACACACAAATTCACAACAAAAAAAACAACGCACAGAAAAAAAAACAATCACACACAGTTAAATAATTACTAAAACATTTAGTATTTTTTATTTGAATATTTGAATAATGTTGGCAGTAATTGGTATTTTTTTAATTTTTTTTATTTTTATTTAATTTTTTTTTTTTTTGGTTGTTTTCGGCTTTTGCTTTTGTTTTGACTTCAAAAGTTTTTCGCGCAGTTGTCAAATTTGATTATTGCACTCAAGTTCACACGCATACACTGCAAAAAAAAACACACACACAAAGAATACTCGAATAAACAAAATGTGTTGAAAAATCTGAGTTGTCAATCAAAATGATTGAAATGAAAAAAAAAAGAAAAAAAAATACACACAACGAACGGAAAGGAACTACAAATTGCAAAAGCGTTCAACACCTCAAAGCGATTCCGCTGTGAATTTGACCGATTTTTCAAATATACTGATTGGTCGTTTTTTAATGATGTACGTTTTTCCGTTTTTCCGCTTTTCCGTTTATACGTTTTTGTTTTTTTTTTTTGTTTTTTTTTTTGTTAGCTTTTTTATTTGCTATTGATTTGGCGTTGTATTTTTTTATGGTTTTTGATCAGGAGCTTTGGCATTTATGGTCTGAAGGCGTTGACTGCCAATTTGCTTGCCCTCTTGACACCAAACGAATTGATTGAGTGATTGATGGATTGAATGATACACCCGATTCTTGCACGCTTCATTTGATTATACTTAATGTTATTGTTGTTATTGTTGTTGTTGTTATTATTATTGTTGTTGTTGGGCTTGCGAATTCGATGCGTTGATTTGCCTCAATTGCCACCTTTTCGACCAAGTGCGAACTGACGACGTCGCTACGCGATCAACTAACGCGCTCTGTATATGATCTCTGTGAACCGTGTTACGTCTTCACGCAACCGTCGAATTCAAATTCGAATTCGAATTTGTGTTTGAATTCGAATTTCGATGGTCGGGTATTCGTTCCAATCAAATGCATACGCGCCCTGCATCCGTATTGTCAAGCGTTTGACTGCGGAATGAGTACGGCGCATCCAATTGATGCTCCTCACGCTCTGCCCAGATGCTGCTCTGATTTTCGGGTTGCTCTGGGCTGCTCTGAGTGCAGACAGATGGCCAGACCAATCGCTGCGCCACTTGAGACGCATCAGCATCCAAATTTAGCACTTGCCACTGTGAGTGTGTGTGCGAGTGTGAGTGTGAGTGTGTGTGTGTGTGTGTGTGTGTGAGTGCGAGTGTGAGTGTGAGTGTGTGTGTGTGTGAGTGTGAGGTATTTTGGTAGAGAACCAATGGCAGCAGGGCTGTATGTTGATCATAGATCTATATGATCAGCATTCGTCACTGGATACCCTACCTCGGAC
>JBANCZ010001685.1:0-19849 GCA_037040025.1 Sphaerogastrella javana | reverse complement strand
GTGTTACGTCTATACCAAAGAAATGAATTAATTTGCGTGATGGATTCATCAAAAATTTATGCTAACTGAATTAATATGTCACAATTACCATTTCAGTGGTGAAACTCCTCTTTAAAGCACTTTCCTAATCTGAAAAACGATTTCACGTGCTATTATTATGAAAATCCATCTCTTTACGTTTTAGTCACGCTCTCAAAATCCGATATTATCAATAGGTCTAAGACAAGTTTGAGCCCTTGAAAGCCCTTGTCTGTTTGTTCTTTGCTTGTTTGCTTGTTTAAAGAAACTGGCGTATTTTATTTACCATAAAAATTGTGAGAAGTTACACGGCTGGCTGACTAAATACGGTTGATTGTAACGCCTGTTCCTACCGCAAAAGCCGCACAATTGTGGCCAGACGCGGCATTCATTGTGGCAGTGCTGCCTGAGCTCAAGTTTGTCAAGTCGCCTTGTGCTGGTTCTCGCTTTTGCTTGCTATTTCTCCTGCTGTCCTTGCCATCGCTGGTTTTTTCGCTGTCGTTTTCTGCTGTGTGCTCATTTATTTTTTATGTGCCTTGCACCTGAAACACCACAGAAACAGAAACAGACGAAGGAAGGAAAACTCATATGACGACGTTGACATTAAAAATTAAAGTTTCTTCTTTTTGTCAATGAATGTCGTTTCCTTTTCGCCTTTTTCTGCTGTTTATACACCACTTCTACGGGTCTTTTCATTTCTTGACGTTGATTTAATTTTTCACATACTACATATAGCCCAAAAAATCCTACCTACATTTCCATAAACTTAAGAAAATTTTAAATTTTCTGTTAAAATTTTTAACGTGCATGGCAAGCACTTAAACAAAATGAATAACTATTAAATTTTAAATAGCCAAACAACATTAAAAGAGGCTGACTGTGTATGTGTGTATGTGCGTGCTTAAATACCTGCTTATTAGCTCACACACCGGCATAATGATAATTTATTTATAATGGTTAGTTTAGGCCTAGCTAATTCTAAGCGTTGACGCACACTATGAAAAAGCAATAAACACTTTGCGCACCCATGGCAGGTTCTATTATATGTACATATATTCGTATACATAAATGTATGAATACATAACTGAATGAGTTTTTTGTTTTTGTTTTATTTTATGCACTCGTAAACTGGTTTTATTTTCCAAGCGTGATATTTATCAACTGAAACGTAAAAATATGTACATACGAGTACACATTCATGTTTATTTGAGTCCTTGCTGTAAGACACCCATACATATATATCCTCAGCATTTGTATCTTTTATGAGTTTGCCACTCTATTCAAAGGCCGTTAAGGTTCACAGTTTTAAGGGAGTCGTCCAAGCGCCAACTATAAAATAAAATATATGCCCTATATGATCATATATATATGACCATATACGTATATGCGAATGTATGTTGTATGGCATATCTATATATATGTATATATGACTCAAATTTCTCTATGTTTTTGGACTGCCAATCACAATTCAATAGGCCATCATAAATTTCAAAACGCTGCGGATAGCAACAGCTGTTCCATTTGTTTCTGAAACCCACTGAATTTTTTATGGAGGACAAAAAAAAAAACAAAAATAAAAATATAAGAGAAATATAACAAAACACAATTTCGATATCGAATTTCAACATAATATTGTCAAAATATTCACAAAAATGGAAAGTTTGGGAAGAAATATAACACTGCTAATGGTATAACATATTGATGACCCAAATTAAGGCAACAAACACAAAATGCAGAAAGTGAACTTTAACTTTATCTATCATCGTTATTATATCCTTTAACATTGTTTAGATTAGCTCAAAAAGAATTTCAACCATGCTTTTAAACAGTTTTATGACTGACAGTCTTTTGGGAAATAAATCTGTATAAATTTAGCATTAATTTGATGTATGATACGTAATAAGTTACCAAATAATTACCTGTTTGCCAAACCCTTTTCATTTTATTTTAGATATGCGACAGTTGACATGGGAATATGTATATGTATAAACGTATGTCTGTATATATATTTAGCATAATCTGTTTAATTTGGCTTTGACTGCTAATGTAAAATTTATTTTTAAATTGGATTATGTGTCAAACCGTTTGACTTGTGCCAACAGCCATTTCCTGCGTTGAATTTTAATGTGATTTTTGGTAATGCAAACTCCGCCGCAGGTGCAGCTCCAACAACTGCACGCAGTTGCACCACAAACTCTATCTCCGTCTCTCCCTCTCTCTCTCTCTCTCTCTCTCTCTCTCTCTCTCTCTCTCTCTCTAGTTTCTCTCTCTCTTTCACTCTGTCACTCTCACTCTCCATAATATGTGTGTGAGAGTGCATTTATGTTTGTGTGTCAATTTGTTTATTTTGGTGAGGGTCCCCAGTCGTGTGTCAAACCAGAAATCAATATTTTACGCAAATAGGCAACAGCAGCAGCTTGACATCTGGTCAGTCAGGGGCAAATGGGATTTCGTGGGCCAGGCTATAAATTTAATTTGTCGGCCCGTAGCTGTTTGCACAGCAAATTATAAATAATTTACGTGGCAGCAGTATACGCGGCATAGAGTATACTATAATATATATATTATACTTGTTCCATATACACTAAGTGTTTCGCCTTAATTGCTATTTTTAGCCGTAACATAGTTGCAGTGCCATAAATGATAGCCCGAATCAGCACAAACTCAAACACATGACCCTAAAAAAGTTCCGGCAACAAACTGAAAGATAAACTCATTGCCAGACCAAAGGCACAAGTTGATAAACTTGTTGTTTATATTGTTGTTGTTATTGTTGCTGTTGCTGTTTCTGTTGTAGTTTCTTGTTTCACAATAATAAAGTGCGGCTGCAGCTTTAATAACTTGGGCTTGTGCTTGTGTTCGTGATTGCACAGCCACAACAAAGTTGCTGATGGAGACAAAGCCTGAGATAGTGATGAAGATGCAGGAGATGAGGAGATTGGGAGATAGGAAAAACTAAATGACGAAAAGTAAAAAGCAAATGCAGAACAAACACAGCAATCGCAGTCAGTTCTGTGAATGAAGATGCATTCAAAAATCAGCATCAGAGCATCCGAGGACTGTTGCAAGCCGGAAAAGTTTTTGGAAAAGCCACAAACATGCGGCTGCATGGAACTGGGTGTTCGTTCGTTCAAGTTGGTATACTTTGGTAAACTCCAATTGCCAAATCGTAGTGGAAGATTTCAGACGAATTACATTTGTCGCGCGATGTTTGCACATATTTAAGCTAGTTAAAAATTAGCCAACTTTGTTGCAAAATGCACCGGAAAAATGCCAGCCAGCTGCATTAGCTTAAACCTTTAGTAGTGAAAAATTTAGCAAATGCTTCTTCACTTAACTCGACTATGTCTGATGCTGTCTATCTCCCTTGCTCTGTCTCTGTCTTTTTATTTTATTTTACATTTTTTTTGGACTCATGCTGCATTCAGTCATGCCGTCAATTCAAAAACTTTCAGCGCGTCGCAAGTCGAGCAACCCAATTTGAGTTTCGCGCGCTTTGCAATGCAAAAATTCCGAGGCTGGGAAAGTTTTTTCTGCATAATCGCAGGCGCAGCGCTTTCAGCTTACATATAACAACAAGGGCATTTGGGATAGCATTTTGCAACGGGAAAAAATATACTCCACAAGACACAAACTCTCTAACTTTGCTGAAACTGCGCATAATGTCGCGTCAGGGCAGGGAAGGGCAATACGAACTGAAAAGAATAGAACTGAACTGTACCAAAAACAGACAAATTCATCTGCGACCATGGACAAAAAGTATCAAAAAGTTTCTGTTGCAAAATGTGAAAAGAATGATTCAAATCAAGAGAGATGGGAATTTCTGTTGGTGGCAACAGTGGGAACATCAGAGAGTCAGAGTCAGAGTCGCAGTCACAGTTTAGTCGGCGTTTACATTTGCCCTGCTGCGCCACGTTTTTTTTATGATTTCTTCTGATTCGTATTTCATTAAAAGCAAAGCCGCACCAAATGTTTCCTGCCTTAGGAGAACCCTCTTGGATTTATGCACATTTCATGAGCCCTCGGGACAGCACCATACACAAGGCCACAGAGAGCATTTCCCCATTTTCTTTCTCCATTTTTTTCATTTTTTTTTTTTTTTGTTGCTGTTATGCGTGTATTCTCTTTTTTACGTTATTTCTGTTTTAAGACGATTTTCGGCTTTTGTTATGCTTTGATTTTTCCCAACCTAACTCAGTGAAAAATGTCTAAGTTTAATGATTTTTTAATGCATTATGAAATATGTATGTCACACTCAAAGTTCACATGAGCGGCAAAAGTTTATTTTGGACATAATCTAAGCTTGGCCACAAGGCGGTGGCTTTACTTTCACACCAGATGCCACATATTGTTGCGTGCTCTATTTCATTTCACTTAGCAGCCACCTCCTCCACACACACACACACACACACACCCACACAACCATACCGACTCACACAATCCGCCTGTGATACTTACTAGTTTATTTTTAGACAAATCGCCTTGAATCAACTTAATTTTGATTGAATCATTGACAAACCAAACTATAAACGAATATACGTTCGTTCCAATCGCAATATGGTCTTGTAATACTTATACACACTCGTAATCGTATATGAATGTATGTATGTGTCGTTTATATGTAGTCTCGAGTTATAATGAGTTGTCACTTCTGTTGAAAATGTCATAGCAAAGTGTTCGCCTGTTGACAAGGAAACAATTGCTCAAAGAGTCCTTGAAGTGCTCACAAAAATCGATAACAGTCACTCGGCTCGCGGCCAAAAATCATACGATTCTAGTCTGAGGGGAAGTATTTTTTTGTATGCCAGTTTAATTCTATTATCGTGTGCATTGCTTTGATAAAATATGAAAAATTTATATTTGTTTCGCACAAATAAACTCATAAAGGAAATTTCCATTTCCATTTTCATTTCACTTGAAATGCTAATGAGTTTACATCATTTTTATATTTTTTTGTATGAATTCTCAATTGATTTTATGTGTTTGTGGATTTTTGAGTGTATTTTATCTTGTATAAATAAACTAAGAACTGAAATTGTATAACTTTCATGACATACACAATTTTATTGCATAAATTATACACATCATACAGTATATATGTACGATGACTTCGACTTACTGCAGGCACTTGAGTTTTATTAAAATCCATTTGTATTCCTTTTACAGACTTCAACGCACATTTAATGAGCCCGATGCAGTGCATACATATGGGACTCGACATCCAACTATGCCAGACGCTTTACTTGCCCAACTGTAAACGGCAACAGGCCGAAATTTATGCGAAAAGTTATACAAAGTAATAAGCAAACAAAAAACAAAAGAACAGAAAAAATATATACCAAAATAAAGCAGAACAAAACGAAACGAAACGCAACAAAACGAACAAAAAACAGAAACAGCAATAGCAAGAGAAACAAAAGTAAACAGCAATGCCAACAAAAGCCATAAACAAAAGGCACAAAAACTAAACCGAGAAACTATCAAAAGGGAAATGAGAAAATCACTTAAATCGGCAAGAAAAACAGCTTACAAGAAATCACAAGGACGCACAAAACTTTAACTCCAACTCCAACTCCAACTACAATTCCAACCCTAACTCTAACTGTGACTCCAACTCCGGCACCGGCATAATCCAATTTTCTGCTGCAAACAAAAACTGCCACGCCCAGAACTAGGGCGTCATATCATTAGCTCGGCGTATGGGATTATTATGCAATAAATATGAAACACATAAACGATATATGCATCACTCTACTCATTTGCTGTTTGCTACAAGGTGAGTACCCCAAAAATTTCCAAATAATAGAATCGCATAAGCGGTCGGATAGCAATAGGGTTTGGGAATAAGATTGAGATGGGATTGCGGCTGCAGGGTTGTGGGGTTGGGTAAAAGTTGAGCTCGATGTTTGCCACTGAATGTTGAATGCTCAACGCGGGTGTCGGCACCTTCCAAGTCAATAAAAAGCAAATTGTAACTGCCGAACAAAGTCACTTGTGGCGTTTTAACACCTCAATACACACTCATACACACACCCAGACACACATACACACACACACACACACACACAGAAACGTGCACACATACACACCTATAGACTAGCACACGCATTTCCACCTGACTGTCTCTGTATGTGGCATGTGAAACTTTTGGCTGTGCGTGCGTGTAGCCCATCCCCAGCGAGAGCAGCCATTCCAGCTCCCATCCATGTTTGGCTCTCCCTTTCGCTCTCCCTCACTCTTTCCTTCTCTCTTAGCCTCTGGCTGTCCTTCCCTCACCTGAACAGCAGCTCGTTTCACTTATTTCGGTTATTTTTCCTGTGTGAGGCACGCGGCATACGGCACGCATACAAATAAGCCCGTATTGCTGGTAGGTAGGATTGCTGCTCACCTGTCTGGCAATTTCGGTTTATTTTAAATAAAACATGATAAATTTTAATAGAATTTCACTGGCTGCTTTCCGGCCGCCTGTTGAGCGAGCTGTCAGATCGAGTTTTAAGTTAGCCCAATTGAAACACAATTCTTATAAATAGTACAGGCAGCTGAACCGCTGCAGCACTGGGAGTGACTGTGGCTGTGGCAGTGGGCAGAGCAGGAGCCACAGCAAATGCCGGTGCCTGTGTCAGAGACTGAGCCTGTTAGCGTCATGGCGTATACGTTCGCTGCAGTTGACACATGCGGCAATTCCCTTAGGAAATCAGGCATATGTACGCACATGCACAGCGTACGCATGCTGCGGCACAATGGGGAGTTGCTGCTTCTGTTGTTGATGCCGCTGTTGCTGCTGCAGTTGCATTGCCATTGGCACAAATTCCATTTCATTTCGCAAATATGTAATCGTCCTTAAAGTGCGCACAAAGCACACACACACGCACGCAGCACAAATCAGTCAAACAAATGGGTTGCAAGGGGGCGAAATTGCAGCTCCTGCTGCTGCTGCTGCTGCTTCTACTGTTGCAGTTGCTGTTGGTGTTGGCGTTGCTGCTGGTGTTGCTGCTTGTGCTGCCCCCTCTGCCTACAGTAAACCAGTCAGTAGTAACAAGAGCGTTTTGGTATTTTCTGCTGCGTCAGCAAATTGTTTATCGAACGTGCGGCGTGTGGCATGCAGCATGTAGCATGCAGCGTATGCCAGTGCCCAGATCAATTTGTACAGCAAATATTCTTATATTTCTTAGTGCACCTCAGTGCATTATTTAATATTAAATGACTTCAAATGAGACGATGAGACAACGCTGCTGCCATGGCAACAGGCATGACATTAAATTACTCATACGCAGCGTTGTTCTCGAGGCAGTGCAGGAATTGTGATGCCTCTGTTGTTGCTATTGCTCTTGCTGTAATTGTTATTACTTTTTCAATTACTAGTCAGCTTAAAAACAATGAAAGATCTTCTGTCCCCTCCGTTGTCTGCTTCTTGTATTCACATATAATATTCTTGTTATTTCGCTTTTAATTTCCTCGCTTGTCGCTCTCTCGCACTCGCCCTTGCTCTGTCACTGTTACTATTTTATTCATAAATGCTGCTGCTGAAAGTCATGAGTGCTGCTTCTTGCAAACATGCTTATATGCATATACATATGTAATATCAGGGACATATACACATACACACTGACAACGCTCGTCATGTCAGACCCGTTTAAAGTTGCATTGTCGCTGTCGTTTTGTGTTTGTGTGCGGATTTGCGCCAGATTTGTGTCAACTTGAATACATCAGAAGCGTTTGCACAGATTTGCTTGTTTGCTGTTGTTTTATGCTGTTGTAGTTATAGTTGTTACTCTTGTTACTGTTGTTGCTGTTGTTAGTATTGTTGTTACTGTTTTGTCTGTGGTGGCTCTAAACAAAAATGCACACGCAATCGCGTTGCAACGGGGCGTAAGAGTATCGTGTTTGTGTATGCACTATTGTGTTGCCTTTGAGCTCATAGCACGCCTCAAAACTGTTGCACACTTTTATGTGTTGTTGCTGTTGTTAGCCACAAACGTGCACACCACACGCTTCGTGGAATTTGCGCGGTCTAGGCTAGCCTTTGTTGCTGCCCTGGCAACTAACCCAAAGGCTTTTTCATTACAATTCCTGGGCTAGGCCATCTAGTTTTCAGTTGGCTCTCAGCTAGCTGCTGCTGGCTTTTATAGATTTTTTCTACTCTTTTTTAATAGAATTGTTTGCCTATTTAGCACAAGGCCAAACACAACGCGTAATGAAGTTCAGTTTGTTGTTTGTTTGTCGCTGTCGTTGGCGCAAAAGTTTTGCCATCATTTAAGCGCATACAACTTCATACCTTGATAGAGGAAGAGAAAAAGTATGAAACAGTGAAGGCAGAGGTAAATGCCGCATTAATTGTTTTTTAAACGCCGTTAATATTCTGAGCGGTAATCAGGGCAAATGCGAAATGTCAATACTTCATAATTATGACTGTGAGACAGAGACGTTTTAATGAAGTCTAGACACTTTAAATAGTAACAGATATAGCAACAACGGGCCAAAAAAACAACAGCAGCAACATTAAGAGGGTCCTTAATGAGTTTCATCTCCAATTGCTGGGCATTTGACTATTCGTAACCTTCTGATCTTACTGTTGTTGGTTTTTTTTTTTTTGACAATTTGACAGTTTTCGGAAACTTTTTACCGATACGCAGCCAAAACGCAGCATTGTCTACAACAAAAGTACGAGTACGCTAAACGCTCAGGCAGATAACAAAGTTTTTCCAGGCCGTCTGGGGCCGCATAATTGCTGTGAAGGCACAGAACTCATTAGTGGTGTAATGCTCAGAGCCTGCCATGGCGCTGATACTCAGACACCCAAACACTCAAACACCCGAACGCCCAAACACCCAAACACCCACCCAGCCATATCAGATAGAATGTTCAACAAAGCCTTTTCGATAGATTTCTGGCCTGTTTTATCTTCTAATGGTGGCCTTCATTATGCGCTATTTGGTAGCGTACAAACAGGCCAGGCTCTGTCTAATGGAAATTGATGCTATTCGTTGTGGATGGTGTTGCTGCTGTTGCTCATATTGTTACTGTTGCTGTTGTTGTTGGTGTTGCTGTTACCATCACAATTTAACCTATTTCACGGTATTCAGTTCTCTGTGCTCAGCACTCGATTCTCTATACTCTGTACTCTGTATTTGGTGCTTGGTGCTTGGTGCACTGTACTCGTAATCTGCTTCTGTTTGCCTTTCTACTTTTCCACCGTTTGTTCGCTTTGTTTGCCAATTTTATCGAATTATGCTAAACGTCCAACTTTAAACAAGGTATTTTCGAATGAGCTACGAGTGGCAAGAGTGGCAAGAAGAAAGGCAGCCAACCGCAGGACAGGTAGACCCTTGGGAATAGCTTGTTTAAATATGCGCTAATGAAAGAAATTATCATGCATACTTAATGATCTCACTTCATCGTTCGTCTGCCCTTCCCAACCCACACCCTGCTGCTCTTTGCGATTATGCATATTCAAATTACTGAAAGTGCGCCACACAGGCCACGATTTCCATAAATTTCAGAGTGGAAAAATACGCAAAAAAAAAGCATCAATTGAGTTTGCAGCATCTTTCTCGTCTTTCAGCAGCCACACTTCGTCCAAGAGGGCAGCAATGCTGGCAGCATCTTTGTAACAGAGTTACATTTCTTGGCATCAAGCACAGCAGTACAGTGTAGCAAATTGAAATAAAGGGCTTTTACTTTTTTGAAAAATATTGCATTTAAACACTTGTCGGTTGTTGCAATTGAAATAGTTGAAAAGCTATCGAATCAAACGGACGACGATCGATATATGCAAATGTATATTATATATTATACACGTAGTGCGTATCTTCATTCGCTCTTTCTCTCTGTCTCTCACCCTCTGCCTCTCTATCTCTATCTCTCTGTCTTTCTCTGTTTCCTTCTGTCTCTCTTTGTCTCTCTCTGTTTCTCATATGCTTGGAAAGCCTCAAAGGAAACTTACAATGGGAATAAAACAAAATATCATAAGCAAAACTGAAAATTCGCAAAATATATATTCTTATATTTAAATATTATTACTATTTTTTAAACAGTATACTCTACCGAAAATACTAAAGGCAGTGTTGCTACAGTTGTATACATATTTTTTAATTAGTCACATGCCAAATTGTGCCCATTGTACATTTCTGTCATTGTGCTTGTCGCTTTTGCTGGCATTGCTTTTGTCCCATGCGTTGACTTTGTTTTCTGTTCCTTTTGCCGTTGCTGTTGCTTTTGCTGATGATGTTGCTAATGCTGGTGCTGTTGCTTGTTGATGTTGTTGTTGTTGTTGTTGTTGATGTTGCTGTTGTTGTTTTTGGTTTGCTTTTGTTTCGTTGCTTTTGGTGTGTGTTGCGTGTAAGCTTTGCTGCTTTTAATTAATATTAAGACACATTGTAATGTAGCCAAAATGACATGTGTTTGCATTGTCAGCGCTGCTGCTTTGTGTTTGTGTACAAATACAAGTACAAGCAGACGAATACACTCGTATGAGTGTTGAATGTATGTATACCCTAAATGGCAGCTGCTGCTTGCCATCGTATTGCTATGTTGTAGCTTCAGCTTACCACTTGCCACTTGCTGCTTTTCGCATGCTTGCTGTTGCTGCTGCTGCTGTTGCTGCTGCTACTGGTGGTGCTGCTGCTGGTGTTGTGCCACACGGACGAGCCATATAATTTTATTAAAATTACGCAGTCGACTTTGAAGTCACTGGTCGTGACGCATTAAAACAGACAGAGACGCACAGAGTTGCTGCAGAGGCGTTGTGGCACAGAGAGACAGATATATAGACCGAATTTACCAGCTCATTCATAGCTATTCAAATTATCAATTTAATTACCTATTCTGCCATAAAAGTCCCACGAAAATAATGTTAATTGTTGTCATAAAATATGCACGTCGCTTATTAATGCCCAATCTAATTAGTCCAAACAAAATTTTATCCTCCTCTAAACCCAGACATCCCCTCTCTCACTTTCTTCTTCTCTATCGCTCTTCGCTGAAACACTAACTTAGAAGAAGACAAATTACGTTAGTCATTGGGAAAGTTTTGTTAGTCGGGCCGGCTGCAAATTGACTCAGTTGATACCATTGAAATTAAGTTAGCTTAAGTTTAATGCTGTTTTTAATAGTCGGTCCAGTTCAGTTAGCTACTCAAATATTTATATTAAAGACTAAATGATGAGCTGGTTTTCTAATTTAACGCTGTATGAGCACGCCCACAAATAACCAACTCCCAATGCTATAGCTACTGCTGCTGCTGCTGCTGCTGTTGCTGTTACTGTAACAGTTGTGGCGGAGTTTTGTGGGTAGCATGAGGAAGTGAGTCAATATCCTGATGGCGCTGTACGTAATTTGTGGCCAGGATGTGCGATGTGGCAACCGGCGTCATAATTTTATAAAGGATTAAGCCCGATTACGCACTCATTTATGAATATTTACGAGCCACGCTGCTATTGGATAATAAAACAAGGGATGTCCGCTGGCAGCATTAAAACTCCCCCAACATGAGCTCCCATTTCCACTCATTTTTTAAACGCATTTTCACTTTTAAATACCGTCATTTACAGCCAACACAAAATGTGACACAAAAAGCACAGCATAAAGTGTAAAATCGCGAAGGAAATACAAAATAAAAATTTGAATAGTAAACTTCCTTCTAGTAACGAAACGTTCACTTGATTCAATTTAATTCACTCATTTGTTGCAGGTTTCGCCGTGGGCTTGCGCATGATCAAGGTCTCTATACCCGCCTACAAGATGCGCGGAGAGTCGGCCTTCCTGGAATGCCAGTACGAGCTGAATCGCACACATGGACCGCAGATAACTGGCGATGGCTACAGAGAGCGCGATCGCTATCCACATAATGGGGGCGATGCACACTATATCGATGCCGAAGTTGACCGACAACCCTACAGACGCACGCATCAAAACCAACGGCAGCATTCCCAGCGACGGCAGCAACATCAGCCCATGGCACTGCGTCAGTACCAGAGCCAAACGGAGGGGCATAGTCCGTCGCTGCCACAGCAGTCGCCATATGGACACAGTGTGTATAGGGGCAGTGCAGCTTCGGGGTATCTGGGTGGTCGTGTGGGTGCCAGTATACACAGTGGGGGTACAGGGGGCAGCAGTGGCAGTGTGTCCGGTGGGTCGGTGGCGTATGTGCCGGAATTTGAGCGCGACGATAGATATGAAGAGAGTGAGGAAGAGGAGGAGCAGCCGCAGGAGGAGGGCGAGGCGCTGTACGCCATTAAATGGTACAAGGACAGCGAGGAGTTCTATCGCTATGTGCCAAAGGCGCGTCCACCCAAGACTAGCTATCGCGTCGATGGAGTTCGCGTGATTGTAAGCAAACGAAACGCCCCGACAATGTATATAACATCGGCTATACTATATACCATTGTTGTTATTTACTTTCTTTACCAGGAGGAGCTCTCCGACGCCAGTCGTGTTCTGCTTCGGGGTCTCACACTCAACTCCACTGGATTTTATCGCTGTGAAATCTCCGCCGAAGCGCCAAATTTCTCATCAGTGCAGGGCGAGGGCCGCATGGATATCGTCTGTGAGTAACACCCATCATTTGACCATTTATAGATGATACAAATACACAAATACAGTCCCTAGTCAACCTAACCACTAGCCCAAAAATATCAAGTAAATATTTGCACAAAAAATTCCACTGCAATTACAGGCAAATATTGAATTGGTCAATAAATACAAGTAAATAATATTCTCACAAATCTACATACATACATATTTTAAATGTATTCGTACTATATGTGTGTCACTGTGTGTGTGTGTGTGTACACAATGTGCATATGTGTATGTGAATAATACAGGGCGTTCTTCTGTCGGAGATTAAATCACACCCTATTTGCATTGGTAAACCAGGATTGTTGTTATTCTTTTTTGTTTTTTTTTTTTTTTTGTTGTTTGTCTGTTGGCATTTTTTGTGTTTGCCTTTACATTACTATATGTTCACTTATTCAATTTGTTTTTCCCCACTTCCGCTTGAATTATAATCATTTACTTTACACACTGTTGAAAATCAAATTTGTTTTTCATTCGAAATTGATACTTAAATAATTTACCATGCATTTTTTTTCAAAATTACAACACGTAAAATGCATAAAGAGACCTACTACAGACACAGCTTAAAATAATATCAATATATTCCTACCGTTACCAATTAGCAGGGCTCTGAAGTGAGAGAAGCATTCGAATGAAATGAGTGCCTGTGCAAAGAGTAACAGTAGTTCAAGTTGGTTGTAAATTCAAACTTGATTTTTTCATCCGAAATGAATAGATACACTAACACTCCATCATATGTGTAAATTTACACACAAATATATCACATATGCCCATTGTTAAAAATGGAACTCAGTATTACAGTTTCTGTTTCTGTCGTTTGCTTAATGCGGCTTCCTGAGCTGTTTGTGCAGCGTTTGGAATGCTTTTAAAAAGCCATTTATAAGCTTTAGTTCTATAACAGAGTTTTACCGTAATTCCATGCCTCTGTGTTTTTATCGTTTATCGCTTTCAGTATTCGTATTCGGTTCTTTTATTTTATTTTTTATTCACACACATTCCATATGTGTGCGTTTATTCATGTGGGACTGAGTGAGTGTGTGTTTGTTAAAACCAAAGCGGACATCTGCAGTTGCAAAAAGAATACGTAAATTTTCAAGCGGATTGTAGTATGTATATTATATTATAGGTTGTATAGTATGTTGTTGCTTTTGGAGAATTTTTCGGTTTGGAATGGTAACGGTCGGCAGTTATGGCCATTGGTCCAAGCCAAGCGATTTATAAGTTAAAATGCCATTTTAATGGATATTTCCGCTGCCCAACCGTGTATACGAGTACAACATATTTTTAGACCCTGTGTTCAAAAAACAAATACGGGTCTATTCACTTTGTGCAAAGTTGAAATGTGAACAGATTGCAGATTATTGGTGGAACTCATATATATATGTATATATAAAATAGTAAAATGAAATGTCATGTTCATAATTCGCAGAATCTATATTATACCATCCATTACATACTACACCTAAAATATTATGTTCAGAGCCTCCACTGGTTGAAAATTTTGCTGGTGTAGTGTTAGTATTTTGTTTTTTATTTGCATACACTTTGTATACACGATGGCGAATCTTGTTGATTTTGCACAGTTTTTACACAATTGAAGAGCTCAAAAAAATATCAATGGACTCCAGGAACAGAGTGCATCAAATGGAAGCGAGTTCAGTGTATTTGTTCAAGCGGGTTTTACAAACATTTTCACGCTTTTGTTGCCACTGTGTGCCACTCAGAGTAATCATTTTTTGAACATAAGAGGTTTTATGTGATAGCATATTTACTTGCAATATTCATAAATATGAACTGTAAAACAAAATAGAATACTAAATATTTATTAAATATTTCCATTTCCATTTCATTTCATTCGTTGTTGCAGTTCTGCCACGTGACGGCCCCCATATAAAGGGACAACAGTATCAGTATCAAATCGGTGAATATTTGAACCTAAACTGCACATCAGGGAAATCACATCCAGCCTCGCATCTGCAGTGGTTCGTCAATGAGCAACCGGTAAGTCTATGTTAACACAGCCATCCATCCAACCAGGTAAAAAATCTAAATTTTTTTTTGAATCCACCTTTTTTGTTGTTGTTGATGAATGTTTGCTGTTGGTGATGTTGTTGTTGTTTTCTCGTTTTATACCTTTTTTGCGCTTAAACGCGTCTACACTAATCAACCTGGCGCTAGAAGTTGGCCCAACAAAAAATGTTAAAATTATGCATACAGTAAATATTTAAGCTCCTAACAACGCAGCAAACAATGGACCGCGTACCCATGGGAGTGAGCACAGGGGGACGTGGTGTCCGAATCTGTGGCACTGCTGCCGATGCTGCCAAAAGCTGCTAGGTGGCAGAAATTATTTCATGAGCAAAAATCATGTAACCGACCAGGCTTTAGGTCTTACCCATTGCCATGCCCACCCCCACGCCCACGCCCCCTAAACAGGACTAAATGGGAGGCGGCAAAGCGGTGGGGCAAGGCCTCACCATGGTTTATGGCATGTTGTTAGTTGTCTGTAGGTGTAGCTGGGCCATCCATCTGGCTGAAAGCTCGTTACACGTTTTGCTGTAGCCGGAACACGAAACGGCTGCCGATCCGGCCAAGGGTCTGGCACAGAGCCCTACCATAGCGAACGGTGCGGTGTCGAGGTAGTCGGCATGGGAATGAGAACAGGGAACTTAGGGACTGGGCCCTTACTGCATTTTATAGTCAACGACTACATGGTACTCAAATTGTGTGAATCGAGGCGTTAAGGTACGAGTTAGTTCATTCTACCATGCCTCAGCTGAGCCCCGTGCACCGTGCGTAGGCCGCTGTACTGTGACCACTTTGTATAAATACTTGTACAGAAAAAATCAATAAGTGCGATTAGGCACGTTTCCCGGTTTATTTGCCAAACGACAATAGGGATTCTTTTCTCTCGACTCGGCTCAACTCGAATCGACTCGACTTGCCCCGGCTCGCCTTACCTCTCCCAATTCCCCATACTTCGGCCCCATAAAACAACATTTGTCTAGATGTTGTTGTTTTTTTGTTTTTCCTATCGCCGTTTGATAAAATATTATTCATTTTTATACCATTTTTATTTCTATTGGCGGTGTGCTCTCCACCTTTTGGCCTCTTGTGCAGTTTTAAGTTTGAGTGTGCCAGCATTTTGTAGTTGTTTGCGTAATTTGCAATAAATGGTTGAGCAATATTTTGCAATTTTCGAAAAACTTACAATATTTGCATTGCTCTTGGTCTTAATATTGCTGCTGATGTTGGTCTACTGGCCACAAAATGCCTTGGATACTTTTATTTAACATTTATTCTCGTTCGCATTCTCGGTCTTTTTCTGTTGCTGTTGTTTCTTTCTCATTCGTTGCCTTTGTCTTGGAATGCGATAGGCATTTTAAATGCCCTCGATTTACAGGGCCTGCCTTGTTGCTTGTCCTTGTGTCAGGACACCGGACAGCCTCTGGCATTTGCAGCATGTTTGTTCTGTCAGCCTGCCACAAGTAAAGGCAAAAGCACATGCACAAGCAGAAGCAGAAGAAGTGAGCAAAGTAACAGCTACAGCTACAGCTACAGCTATAGATATTGTATTGGTAGGGGTAGAAATTGTTAGCTGAACCCATGCCAGCCCGTTTAATTTATGCCTTTAAACTTGCTTTCAAGTTTGGAATTCAAGAGCTTTGTAATTTTTATGGACGCCATAAAGAATGGCGAACCAATCGCATAACAAATGGCAACAATTTCGCTCGCAAAGTGGCATTGGTGGTGGCAGTGCCAAAGTGCCAAAGTGGCAAAGTGGCAGTGGCAAAAGTGAGAAAAGTGGCAAAACCAAGCAAAAGCAGCATTCAGTTCAATCCAAACTCAATTCAAATCCAATATAGCTGCAAAAAGTTCAAGCTATTTATTTGAGCATTTCACATTTTGTATCTGCACACCGTATTTTTCTTATTTATGGCGACGGGGGCCAGCGCAAATGACTTCATTTTTCTCTCGTCTCAACGCGGTGAGGAACGAACGCTTCATAATGCCACCGATATAAAACCTGAAGCTAAAGTGCAAAGTGTGCGTCATTCCATCTGCCTCGCCTACAAATTTGCTGACAGCAGCAACATTAAAAGGGAGGAATTATAAAGCGGCTGCCTGAACTGGTAATTGTAACCTTCAGTTCTGACACCAACCCCCAGCACCGCCTCGCCATACATCCCCTCACCTCGCCTCGGCGGAGTAGAGGAGCAACAGAGCAGGAGTAGGGTCAGGGTCCCTGACATACAAAAGAACCATTTGCTTTCAGCACAGCCCTTGAGCATTTACCAGACATGTCTGACACACCCCAGCGCATCTTTGTTGCCGTTGTGTCGTTGCTCATACGCCATGTATGTCATCCATAGGTTTAATAATAAAATGCAGTGCGAGCATACAACGTTTAACTTAGCAAGCAAATGGAACAGCTTATGAGATGGGGAGAGAGATAGGGTTGAAGACTGACATAAAGAAAAAGCAAATAGAGTGGGTCAGACACATTACCATACTAAACAATCTACATGTCTGGCCTTTACTGTCCTGTGTCCTGGCCATACCTTTACAGATACTGGATGAGCACTTCCTGCACAAATACAACGATATCGTGCACAAACACGGGCTAATCACCTCGACGCTGGGTCTACAGCTGGAGCTGGAGCCACGGCATTTTCACGATGGCGACATGCGAGTCAAGTGCCTGGCGAGCATATCGCCGGTGCTGTGGAAGGGTGGCAAGGAGAGCGTGTTACAGCGTCGCCCCGGCATTATTGACAATCGCGAGACCATGCTGCTAGGTAAATGAAAATTGGGTATTTCTTTGAACATGACCAAATTCAATTGCTTTTCCTTTTACCATCTTTTTTACGTTTCTTTTTACTCACATACAGTACGCAGTGCGGCTGGCCAGACTCAGTGCAATCTACTGCGCTTGTTGACCATCACCATCATACTGGCGCGGATCGGTCAGTGGTTGGCCCGACCAGAGCTGACTTAAAGTAACTCTACGGTTCGACTTTTCGACAGGCTGAAGGTCGATTTTCATCAATTCAATTCGATTCAATTCAATTCAATTGCAATTGCAGAGCATAAATGGTGATTTTGTATACTTTAAGTGTAATATCTTTAGTTGGTAAGCGATAAACCGTAACTAAAAACAGGAACCCTCCCTCTCCCCCGGCAACCCCTCACAATCGATGGCCCAATCAAAAAGATATACGTGACTAAGTATCTGCATACTGTATACTGTAAATTCAGATATGGTAAATCCACGTACATATATCAATGCTACAGTGAAATACAACACTTTCAAATGCAAGCGAGTTATTTGTTGTTGTTGCCAACTTAAACAAACAAAAAAAATATATATATGTGGTAAATCTAGTGCAAATAAATGTGACTCCCTCATACAGCAGAGCGCAAAAGTTTTCACTTTGCGTGCAAATTCATTTGTATCATTAACTGTTAACTTTGCGACGAGCGAGGAAGTAAGCAAGCAAAACAGTGTACTAATAGCGAACGAAAATACATATATACATATACAGATACATATATACATACATACATATATATACATTTATACAGATATACATATATGTGTATATATATTTAAATGTTTGCTTCATGTGTGTTCCTGGCAAAAACGAAATCCAATTAGTAACATTTTGCGTGACAAAAACAGCATCGCAGACCTTTCCGACACAGTCAAGGGATAGTTGAGCGTAGTTTCTATGTAAATAATTGAATGAAAGCAAAGGATAGTGCAAATTTCGTATCCCGACATACACATAAACACATATACATATACATACACACATACATCCATACATAGATTTACCTGATACATATATATGTATATGTAGGCATGCTCCTGAAATGTCATTTGCGTCAATTCTGATTTCAATTCCGAATTTGAATACACACGGCATATATACATATATATATATGTATATTTACTTTTGTATAAATAAGTTTACTTAGTCAAAAGGTGTCGAAAGTTTTTAACAACAACAAACAAAATTATAATAATAAAATATTCTATTGAGATTGTGTTTAAATCTATTACATATACATTTAAGCGCATACAAAGAGATTTTTCAAATGGAATTACATCATTGCTACTGGTATTTGTTAAAATTTTTGTTGAAAATATTTGTGATTTATTTTCGAGTCAAAGGGAAATGATAAATTATATGAAATTCTTGTGTTTTGATAATGTTTTTCGTTTCACTTAGCCAATAAACATATTAAGGTCTAAGGAATATGCAAATGCGAGGATGTTACATGATTAAATTAGATTCTAAGCGATTTTATTTGTAGTTGAATGAGTTTCTGTTCAATTCATTCAAAGATACAAAATCAATTGACTTGTTTGTAGTAAAATATTTATATTTAAGCTACGATATGCCAAAAATTGGCAGTTATAATAATTACGTATAATGAGACACAACCACACAAACACACACATAAATATACGTACAGAAAAACACTCACACTGACACTCACACTCTGTCTCACTTTTGAGTGTTTATAATATAAATGTGAAAACGAACTACAGTTGTGTTTTATTTTTTCACTGGGTCTGTTGGGTACTTTCGGGTATAGTATGAGGTCTATGGGGTCTGTGGGGCCTGTGCTCATACGTGCTTTTTAATTCGTTTGTTCTCATGTATTTGTTTTATCTACAGCAGACACGCATTCTGGCTAAATAACAAACATTAACACCTGCAAAACCACAACTAACTGTACACACACAGGTGTTGAGCTCCGTCGGACTGTGTGTGTCCTTCCCATGTGTACATCTGTGAGTGTGAGTGTGAGAATGAGAGTGAGTGTGAGTGTCAGTGTGAGTGTGGGTCTGCTGCACCTCATTCTTTGCTTTGGCAGAGACCGAATAGACAGAGCAAAGAAAGGAGCAACGCTGAAATACCACGTACAAATGTTGTATGCAAACAAACCGCAGCTCGCGGCACCCTTTCACACACTCATATTCAAACTAACACACACTCATACCGAAAGAGAAATAGAGAGAGAGAGAGAGAGAGAGAGAGAGAGACATGCACAGGGCAACGGCACGTACAAAATGGCGAAGAGAAGGCTGCAAATGAAAAAATTGCGTGCATCCTTTCAGGCGAGCGCGTAAAAATAACAAAAAGAAAAACAGTTAGGCAGAGACAGAAAAATGGAGACAGAGACAGAGAAAGAGACAGAGTAAAAGAGAGAGAGAGAGAGAGAGAAGGAGAAAGAAGGGTAGAGG
>JBANCZ010001684.1:0-19851 GCA_037040025.1 Sphaerogastrella javana | reverse complement strand
TCCCCAAACCCCCACTGGTGGATACCCTGAAGCTTAAAATCACTTAAAAATCGCAATTTTGAAGCTAGAACGGTGTGCTTTGAAACATATGTCTAAAATTTCCTTACACATCCACTTTTATATCGATTACCGATATCAATTATCGATAAATGATATTTATTATCGATATTATTTATAGAAATCGATAATCGATAAAACTATACAGCACCGAAAATACTATACAGCTCCGAAAATCTATATCACACCAGAAATACTAATCAACTCCAAAAGTACTATACTTCCCAAAAATACTATTCTGTTCCGAAAATACCATACTGCCAGTACCAACTGTTGGATATTTTTGTAATAACATTTTGCGTTTTTTTGAAAAACCTTACGTTCTGGAATTTTTCGAAAATTTTATTTGTTTTCAGAACACCTAAATACATAGAAACCAGTTAGAAATATCCAGACAGCTTTTTTGTTGCAAACCTGTGTTATCAAATACTTAATTTCAAATTAGTATTACTAACTACAATTATTAAATTTTAATAAAGCTGTACTTAATTGAAAACGATTTGTATTAATTAACACATTCGACTCTGAATCTGGAATTTAACATGTGTTATGCAACCAACCAGGCAAAAAAATGAAAGGAAAGGTAGTTGTTGTAAGTTTGGACTAGATTATACCCTGATGCCGTAAAGCACAGAATGGGAAAAATTAGCAGATCGGTCGAAAAGCACGGCTCTTCCGAGTTCAATCCGCATGCCTTAAGCGTTCTCCTTGTGATTTATTAATCAATATGGCAAATAATGGACGCGCCGGCATTTGTATACGCTTGAATTCAAATGAAATGTCTGTTGGTATCAGGAGTGCGCGGTATAGCACAATTTTGCCGGTCAATGTTGTGGTTTCAATTAAATTCAGGATTAATTTTTTTCATGAATATAACTCGCTCTTATAGATCTGCATACACCTACAGGAAGACTGGACCCAGCAAATTCGACTAAGTTTTAAAATATAATCGCTATCAATATTTCTCAGGAAATGTCGACGACAAGCTTTACCTGTACCCAATGTGAAAGAAATTTTTAGTAAGACTACCCAAAGTAAGAAAAATAAGTTTCTCCAAGCGCAAGAAAGAATAAGACGGCATATTTTACATTAAATAATGGAATGCAATAAAAAGTTGGTTGCACGGAATATTCAACATTCAACTCTGAATCTGGAATATGTTTTCAGTAGTTCGAAATAAAAGACAGTTCATCTAAGATCCAGGAAGTAAACACTTGTGGATTAGTTTGGATTCATTTAAACAAGTACAAAAATATTCAATAAATAATATTTATAACACACCCAAACTTGTTGATTTATTCAGCAAATCCCTAAAATAAATGAATTTTAAAACATCAACAACTTGACCATGGTTCATAATAGTGAAAATTATCATTGTTGTGTTCTCTGTTGTCCATGGTAACCAAATGGTGCGACGATTTACCTACGCACTAAGTAACTATAGTAACGTCCGAGAAGGTCTAGACATAACAAACCTGGTGAAAATAGTATTTTGCAGGAACTACAACAAAATGCTGCATCAGGGCATTATTCTACGCGAGGGGCATGTGACACGCACCATTTATAACTTGGAAAGTATATTTTAAAAATTGGCTAAAGGTATTTTATGTATAAGATTGAAGATACCATATAGATTAAAGATAAGCGCTACGAGGATGTTATCGAGTGCATTGTGAACTGCGGCGAGGCGGCCAATACGCGTGCAGGGCTCTCCACCCTGGGGCATTGTTACTACCATGCGCAGAAGTACGAGGAGGCAGCCAGTTGCTACGAGCAGCTATGCCAGATTGTGCCTAAAGAGCCCAAGTATAGGTGGGTATATGTGTACACGATATATGATAACAAATAATGACCCAAGCTTCTCTTTTTTTTTTGACAAGGTTCTATTGTGCGCAATCACTCTATCAGGCTGGCATTTTCACGGAGGCCCTGCGAGTGCTGAAACAAATTGGCGACAAGGAGACGGAACTTCGGGAACAGTGCCTGCAATTACAGAGCGCCATTCTTTATTCCAGCGAAGACTACGCCGGCGCTCAGAGTCTGCTTAACCAACGTGCTGGCGGCACTGCAGAGACACTCAATGATGAAGGCTGTCTGCTGTACCAGGCTGATCAGCACGAGGCGGCGGTGCAGCGTTTCCAAACAGCTCTACAAGTGGGAGGGTTCAATCCGCTCGTGGCGTACAATGTGGCTTTAGCACATTTTCAGCGCAAGCAGCGAGCACAGGCACTAGATTATACATCTGAAATTGTGGAGCGGGGCATGCGCAATCATCCGGAACTAGGCATTGGTGCTCAAGTGGACACTGATGGCAGTGCACGCAGCGTGGGCAATCCCATAACCATGGCTATTTCTGGCATTACACAGGCGCTGAATCTGAAGGCTGCCTTGGAATATCAGGATGGTAATGTTGAGGCAGCACGCGATGCACTGCTCGATCTGCCACCACGTGCTGAAAGTGAACTGGATCCTGTCACGCTGCACAATATGGCGCTGACGGACGCTCAGGGCCCAGTTGCCGGCTTACGTAAGTTGGCCTTCCTGCTGCAATTAGGCGCTCCTGCCTGCCCCAAGGAAACCTTTGCAAACATTTTGCTAACCTGCTGCAAGCATGAACTCTACGAAACCGCTGCCGACATTTTGGCCGAGCACACTGACCTAACCTACAAGTATCTATCCCAATATCTTTACGAGCTGCTTGACGCTCTCATCACCGCTCAGACCAGTGGCGAGCTGGCCGAAAAGAAACTGGGCACGCTTGCCTCCAGTTTGTCCGGAAAGCTGCGCAGTCTGGCTGCACGTGTCCAGGAGGTGCGAGCGACCAGTGAACAACAAACTCTTCGCGATGCCCTTAAGGATTACGAGCAGGCATTGGAACTGTGAGTTAAAGTTACCATATATTCGTTGTCCTTACATTATACACTATGCTGTCATTATACCGTAACTTTTTAATTTTGCGTATCGGCCCCCACTTCCCACAACTGGATACCCAATAAATTATAATAGCCATAACAGGCGAAATTTTCAAGCTAGATCGTTCTCCTTTGGCATGTATGAGCTGAATTACACTATATACCTAATGTCATATTCAAAATTTTAAAGTTTGATATTTTTCACCCACGTTTGTATCGACTATCGATATTAATTAACGAATAATGAATGGATTGTCGATATTAATTATCAAAATCGAATGTCGATAAGACTATAAAGCATACTACTCTGTCTCATAAATACTGTACTCTTTCAAAAATACTATGCTGATCCGGAAGTACTAAAAACGATGTTCATTCTGTCGGGCACTCCTGTTAAAATACGGCTCTGCATATTGTTTTGCTAACAACAATATAATAGAAATCTCAGAATACTCAACTCAGAATCAAATGATGTATATTAAGCTAAATCAACTATTTATATCAGTTAGTTGTCAACTTATCCCTTCTCAGAGCGGTGGATGTAAGAAAGGTTTCATTAATCTACAATAACTTTTAATATAGAATTCAGAGAGAACTCTGCGTTAATATTAAATATGCTATGATTTAATTAAATAGAAAGTACATAAATCAATTTGAAAAGAATGAACGAATAACGACCATGTAATGGCCTCTCTCTATTCTTATTTTGCGCTTGACTACTCCCAATTTTAATATATTCTTATTATATAAACATATATGATATACGTGCTTTTGTCTATAGGTATTATTCATACTTCTAAACAAATAAAAACACTACAAATAATATTATTTCTTGAATTTATTACATGGTAAATTCGCAATCAAGTTACTTGCCTGTGGTTATGGCACGCGCCTGGATCTCTTGGCGAGAGGATGATTTTTTGGGCGCTGAGCGGGAGTTTCGATCCAGCGCCGAGTTCTGCTCGGAAAATGCCATTTGCTCGGTTTGGCGCCTGAATGCGGGTCATGTGCTCTTCATGCAGGACAAATACAAGGAGGCAGCGGCCTTCTATGAGCCAATCGTGCGACAGCACTCTGACGATGTGCGTAACTTTAAAATTAAATGTGTATGGGATGGAAATGATTCTCTTTTTAGATTATGTCTGTTTCAGCTGCAGTATTAGCCAATCTGTGCGTATCCTACATCATGACGTTTCAGAATGAAGAAGCTGAAGAGCTGATGCGTAAGGTGGAGAATGCAGAAGAACTAAAGGGCAATCAGGGCAAACAGTATCATCATTTGTGTATTGTGAACCTTGTGGTGGGAACCCTATATTGTGCAAAGTCGAACTATGAGTTCGGCTTATCGCGTATCGCTCACGCTCTGGAGGGTGGCTCGGGTGCTCGTCTTTATGCAGACACCTGGCTCCATGTTAAGCGCTGTGTGTTGGGCTTGCTAACGGGTATGGCCAAACAGAACATTATTTTACCGTATCCAGCTGTTCAGGAGGTGCTTAACTTTCTGAAATCCTGTGAAGCGTACGGCTTATTCACTCCAGCGAATATCTATGCTGCTACCGAACAGATTCCAAATGAACCACTGACCATTGGACTTGAAGCTAGAAAACTGCGGCTGCTGCTGATTAAATTAAGTGAATATGAGAATTACTAATATTTTTTACCTATACAGAGCAGATCTTATAGTTCTTATAGTCTTTCTAAGATTTTGTGGTCATACAAACACACAGACATATGGCATAATCAACTTACCAACACTTTTTGTTCGAGTATTGCATATTATTTATACTATCTTGGGATTTTTTTAAAACAAAATTAAAATGTTTGTAATATCGAATAAAAAGAACAAAAGGTTATTGTTGAATATTTGTCTTTACAATTTATTTATAGCTCAATATACTATGTTGCACGTTTATAATGCGATCTGGATAATGCTGCTAATGAATTTCAATGTTTATGAGATGATTATATTGTTTACAGGAGTGATTTGTATATATATTATATATATATATATATAATGTCTGTTCACGAAACAGTTCCACAGCTTAACTACAAATGTCGTCAGAACTTAGCATTAAATACAAATACAAATACGAACAAACAACAAATTGCAAATTAAGCGAATTTTGTGCTTGTCAACATTAACGTACAATATATAACACATTGAGGTATATATAACTATATATACATATACCATATGTACGTATAAATGATGGATAATGTGTTTAGGCCAACACAGCTGAGGTGGCCATTTCGCTGACGCCGCACGTATTGTCACCAAGATAAACCCGATAGTAGCCCTGTTCACCCCAGCGTGGACCCCACGAGTTCTTCACAATCCAATAGGGCAAAGTCTTTTTGAAATTGGGATAATCCGAAACGCCATAGCCAACAACAAGTACACCATGATCCAGACTCTTCTTGGAGCAGAGCGCAGACCAGGGATGTGACACGCCGCCACGATAGAACTGCATGGCGTTGGCATTGATGCCTGTTTGAAGTAAACATATAGGCACAAATTGATTAGATTGTGTAACTAGATGGAACTTCTTATTTCTATTTACATACCAATGGAAATAGGTCCATTGCTGACCAACCATTGCTGCATGGCTGTTTCGTTGCCCTTGGGCAGATCCACAAATCCTTTAACTTGCACATGGGACATTGTCTTGTTGAAATGACACTGCTTCTTTTTGGCCTCATAAGGGTACTCCGATTCGTATTCCAGACCGCCAATATCCTCAATAGCTCTGTGTATACAAAAGAAAATCCCATTACAACTGTTTTAAGTTTCAAACAGTGAGTGAATTTACTTGTATGCATTATCCATAAGTCCACCATTGCAGGCGCTGTCAGTGGAGTCACAATCGAGCAGCTCTTGCTCCGAGAATTCCTTGAGTTCGCCAGTTTTAATAGCATACAAGCCTTCAATATTACCCGTAACACTAAATGCCCAGCAGGAACCGCATTGTCCTTGATTCTTTACTTGTGTAACAGCGTTCTTCTGACGCCAGTCAAAGTCTTTGGGTAGCTCACGATTAGAATCCGGCATGACAGCGGTAATACCACCTGTTGGCTTATTCTCACTGCGTTGCCAAAGACCCGCGCGTTGTTTGTATTCAGTGCTGGTCATCTCTGCGAATTCGGTTATACCATACTTGGCGCTACCCATTTCCTTGGCATTCAGCTCCTCTATAATCCGCAGATTTTGGCGGAAGATACGCAAGCGCATTTGATGCTCGATACTGTTGGCATAGCGCCGCTTGTACTTGATCTGAAACTTGTGGAATAAGTGTTCCATTTTGTTGAGCGTGTGATGGTTATGTTTCTTGTGGGTCTTCTTTTCCGCCCATTCTACGGAACGACTGTGACGAGCATGAACTGCTGGCTGATTGCGGCATTTGAAGCTTATGTCGTGACCCTGCTTCAACCATGGCTGTGCCCAGATCTCTACAATGCAGCGGTGCTGTTCATCATCGGCATCTAAAAGATCTGCGTCGATGCGCGTCAATGAACCTGATACCATCTGCCGTGAGGCCGAATAGACTTTGACAATTCTAAAAATAAGAAATCAATTAAAATTAATATTGAGAGGATCGTGGTCATTTGGGCAAGCATTAACTCACTTATAATGCGGTCCTTCGCCCGCTGTCAGTTTGTCCAGAGATTTCTGCAGTTGCAGTTGTGCCTGTTGCTCATCAAAAGGCTTGCGGCCGCCTAAAAGATCATTTCGACTACGTTTACTGCGGGAGAACTGAAAATGTAAAAGGAAAGCAGCAAAATATTTAATATATAATTGGATGATTCTTTATTATGAATCTAGAAATGCATGACAATCATCAATTGCTTTATTACACATTAATATAAATTGTTAACATTCGTATTTAACTTCTTCAACACGTAAATTTAGCTCATGGGCCGGTTTTTGTCAATTTCTAGAAACCACATTCGAGCGGCACAATATAATCGTCAAGCACCCGCACAATTCTCAATTTGCCTTGCGCATCAACACCCACTTGACCCGCTTCCATCTCCACTTCCATCTTCTCATCGAATCGTACCGGTTCCACGGTCTGATCTCGACCACGCACTACCATCGCAGCAGCGGCCACTGCCTCATTACGCAGCCAACAGGACATTATCCAAATATTCCGGAGACGCAACAATGTAGAAGCCTTCATTTTTAAACTGTGCGAAATTTCTAATTTTGGATCAATTTCAATCGAAACGAGTATGTTTTATGTGTTCCTTAATGTTTCGGTTTAACGATTTAACAATTAAATATTTGGCAGAGTATGAACAGATATGTATGATAACGATGTTGTATATAATTGCAGTCGCCTAAAAATGTATAAAAATAATAAATGACCAACACGAGATATACGAGATCTGTATCTGTATGTATATTTGGATGATTGATTTGTACCGGTTTAACTGCCAATAGTTTTGAGACTTTCCTTTACTAAATTAAAAGCCGAGCCTGCTGTGCAAGCAGTATATAGATTTATTCATAAAATTGCGTCTGTTACAGTGATTTCGATTTCGATATTATGAGATCCCCGATTGTAAAGGAATGAGAATGAAAATGTTCCTGCGAAATATGAAAACTATAGCTTTTATAGTTTGCGAAAACTACTGTTTATCCAAACGAACTCGAATGATGGAGCGCAACTAACTCGGCTTATCATTGGAATCTATATGGCTGGCCAGCTAGCCATAGGTCCTTTTAAATAATTTAATTGACGTCATATGTACTAAATGACAATTTAAACACAACGATTGATATCAGATAGAAAATGAAATATTCTGATTGAATAAGGATTGCTATTGCAGTGGTGGGGCCATGCAGGCGGGAATGCCACTCAACATGCAATCAGGTACAGGGACGCACACAGATGGGATAATCGTGACAACAATAACATATCCAGAGGGAACTACATGCGGCACACATATAAATTGAACTGAGCCAAGCCAGAACAGGCCAGGGTAAATCTAACCAGAACCAGGACCAGTAGCAAAACAACAAACTGCAAGCATTCAATGCTGAATGACCAAAACCAATTAAACCAAACATTTTGGCTGGGAAATTCGTTGCCTTTTACTAGACTGGTTCTGTTGATGACTCTGATGTTGGGGGAATCGGTTTGAGGCTGAGGCTAACCAAAAGCTTAAATGGCCGGCTCTTCGATTGTACCAGAAGTCTCTGGATATGGGGTTGAGGACGTGTAATTGACATGACTGTCAGGCACCAGGAGCAGACAGGCCTCAGGCAGTGCTGCAGGTGTAGGGATACGATATGTACATTATAGGCGTGAGGAGTTCGAGAAAAATGCCTGGGACAACAAAACGAAATGAAATGTAATGGCAACGACGTGTGTATAATTAAAGTAAGGAGACAGAAAGAGATAGTGACCGAAAGGTCAGAGTGGGGTAGATAGACTACATAGTGCTTGTTCGGGGATCGAACTCTGGCTTCTCTGTTTCCGGATGACCTGTCGCGACATGAATTCATTAAACGGCATGTTTTTGAATTCGGTTTCTTGTTGTTCCGTTGCCAATCGCAATGAATCCCCCAATGCACAGAAACCACAGACCATGTTGTGTGTGTGTGTGTGTGTACTTCAATAAAAATTAAAACGTCAATAATATTGTGTATGGGAAATACACTTGTACGCTTGTACGATGGTACAGTGCACAGTGAACACCGCCTGTGTTCCCATTGAGGTTTTTCAGAGCTAAATGGAGCGTAATACATTTCGATATGTTGACAGCTGAGCGCTTGACACTCAATGGCGTTTACAGACTTCTGGATTATAAGTTCAAATCAGCCTAATAAATTTCAAATGGTTTCACGCTCAGTTGACGCGGGTTTAGTGGCCTGATTTCAAATTAGATTTATGCAATGCGAATACATTAACTAGTTAAACACTCGTCCAATGAGTTATTTTTATCCTTTCTATGTTGAATAACAACAATGTGCAATTCACTGTTTTTAAACCTATTCATACAAAATTTGTATTGCCTTTAGCCTAGTTGGTTAATAAATTCTAGCAGAAATTAAACAACATACATATAATAAATATAAATTAAATAAATAATAATATTCGTAATATTGAAAATATACAAAAGGTTCAATGAACCACCAAAAGGTTTTTGTGTTTAATTATGTTTTGCCTTTCAGTAGTTTCTTTACAATGTGAGATTTTCGGTTGCCTGTACCGGTATAGACGCGGGGCAGACCCCATAAGGAATATATATTCTTGATCAGGAAGAGAAGGCGAGTCGATTGAGATATGCCCGCTCTTTTGTCTGTCCGTCCGTGTGTTTGTTCGTCTATCTGTCCGTCTGCATGTCCATCTGTCACTCTGTTCGTCCGAACACTTAGATTCGGAAACTATAAGAGCCACAGTATTCATATTTGGCTCTAATACTGCTTTTGTTTGTATAATGTAGAGTTTTATCTTACACAGTTTAATATTCATTTGCGACATCTGCGGTAAAAACCCCTCTGGTGTATAACCTAAACTAAAACTAGGTATGCACACGTATTATTATTATTATTTTTATTTGTTTAGATATATCAAAACTTCAAATGGCTATAACAGGCGCAATTTTTGAGTTAGAATGTTGTGATTTTACACATATGCGTAATTTTCAAATTTTGAAAATCTAGCTCCAACGCTCAATTGTATATAAAAATTTATATACAAGGTAAATTTGCAGCTAGAAGGTTTTCTTCGGCACATATGTGCAGACCCACTTCTTGTATTCATTACTGATTAGCGATATCGATATTAATTATTGAACTCCAAAATTTAAAATACTGTTTAGCACCGAATGTACTATACCTCTCCAAAAAACTATTCTACACCTATTTTTGGTGTACTGTATTACCCCAAAAAATACTATACTGCTCCAAAAGAATATTACTGTACACTGTAGCTTTACAATGTTCCAGATCCAGGTGTTCCTACTGAGGAATTCCTTAATTGTTGCTTTGAATTAAAATAAACATATGTATGAATATAGTATCTATCTATTAAAAAAATTTGAGCTTGTGCTTTGAAGATGTGTCTAAAAATTAGAAATTAGAAATACCATATTTCTTAGCATTTTAAGGGTGTAACTTAAGCAATTTCATTAAGCCGTGCAGCTCTTAAAATTGAAGTCACACATTTTAAGAAGATTTGTGTGCACTTTCCACTTGAAGATCTCTAACTTATCATGGTGTCACATATAAATATACAGTGCAGGAGCTTTAGTTTTAGATTCGTTTTTAGCTAGGGTGTTAAAAGTAGAGCATCAAGGATAATGAGTGCTTTTACAGCGCTTTGCTCTCGACACAAACACAGAGTCACATACAAGCACACAAACACCCATTCACTTGCTCCCATAACGCCACTTGAGGTGAGCCCTCCAAGATATGATGCACACACAACATGAATACATATATACATATAAATAGAGTAGGGTTGGGTAAGCGGTGTCTATGATAAAGAGACATAAAGACAGACAGAGCGGGTGAGAACAAGAGAGGCGGAGTGAAAGGTAGAGGGAGACATGGACCGGGTTAAACAGATTGCGGCCGTAATTTGAAAGCGGAAACTCATTTGATTATTAAGGTGAAATAAGTGTTACAAGGAGGTGGAAATATGTAGGGTGGAACTGTGCTTGGGTAGTAGCTCTCACTGGCACAAGGATCCAGGTGTAGCGGTAATGCATTCAAGTGAGAAAAACGACGAGCTTAAATAAATTCAATTAAATAACATTTTCTTTTTATTGTTTGCGTTTACTTTACGAGTATTTGTATATAGAACGAAGTAAGTATATGAGACACATAAACTCTGGGTGTTCGTGAATGTGTGTGTGTCTGTGTCTGTATGCTTGTGTATTTGTGTTGGGGTATTTAAATGAATATATGTATGAGCGTGTATGTGTGTGTTTGTGGTAGGTTTAATAATAGTGTGTTTGTATGTCTGTTTGTAAGGACGATGATATTATTGATATTCATAATGATTACGATGATGAAGCCTCTGCCTGGTCTTGCACCTGTCTTTCCTCTTGTTGTAGCTGGTGCTGCTGTATCAGGTCTTCATTTTGTTGCGACGTTGCCTGTTCCAGATGTTGATGTTGTTGCTGTTGCTGTTTAAGCTCAGACCGCTGCTCTTCGATGGCCTTTTCGAAATTATACGCACCCACCGATAGAAAATCATCTAACCAACGTTTCTCATTATCGCTTAGCTCAACGGTAGGAGTCGTATCGTCCCCCGGCGGAGGCACAGTAGCTATCTCATCAACGCTAATTGACGTTGTGGGCTCATTAGTTGGCTCCGCTTTTGGAGTCGGAGTGCTGCGGGTCGATGTACTGGATGTGGGAATGGGAGTGGTCGTAGATGTGGGGCCGTTGGCGGTGTTACTGCTAACCCGTCGTTTGATTGAGCCAGTAGTTACAATTTGTGCCTCTAGTGCAGCCATTTCGCTATCATTCAATTCATTGCGATGCCCTCCATTGAAAATACTGTTACTCACATATTTACCATCAAGGGCCTTGCCTCGCTCCTCTCTGTCAGCATCCGAATCGGCAGAGAGCGCATTGTCGGCCACATCGCTGCAATTGGAATTGACTAGTTCCCGGTGCTTATCGCCCCACTGTGTGGTCAGCCAGGGCTTCTCTAGTATGACCAGTCGACAGATGGTATCCGCATCCTTGGCTTTTGTATCCACGGCATTCAAGAGTATCTCGTAACGCACCCCATTGACAATTTCGCGAAAAGCATCAACAATATTCACGAAGTTCATTGAGAGTGGCAAAAAAGTCATAGCAATATTTTGTACACCAATTAAATTTGGTGATAGATACTCGCGCTCTCCGGGATTGAGAACATGGACCAGCTTGATTGGGGGTTCGCTGATCGGCTCAGCAGTCCTATCTGTATTCTGAGTGTGTACGTGTGTACGTGTGTACGTGTGTAGAGTTGTATGGGGAAGTGTTGCAAAAAAGACAAGAAAATAGAAAGCAAAACACATATGTATAAGGAGGATACACACACAAAGAGAGAACAAGAGAAAAAGAAAGAGAGAATTGGCTTGACAATGATACAGTACATCGTTTCATTGGAGCATAGGGATTAGTGTGAATACAGCAAGCCATGTGGGTTTGGTTGGATTGTTTGCCAAATGAAATGTATCTGTATGCGTTTATATATATTTAGGTTATATGATGATTTTGTGTGCGTTTGTATTTCAGTGACTATGACTGTGACTGTGACTGTAACTGTGACTGTAACTGTGACTTTACCAGCACCCCATAGCCCAAAGCGTGAAAGTAGCTTACAAAATATATATACCATATAAAACTGGCTTCATTATGTAAATTAACTTTTATACCCAAGCATTAGCAATGAACTGAGAAATAATCATTACATGTAGTTTCTTTAATGTATCTTTAATTGGATCGATAAAATCCTTTAAAACGATCAACTACTCAACGTATTTATATCAATAAAAGAAAATTTACAATTCTATTTCAAATAATAAATATAAATAAATAAGTTTAATATATATATTTCACAAATTAGCAGATATCAAAACAATTCTGTTCGAATATTCTTTTTATTAATACAGAGTTTAGTTTTGATAGTCTCATCTTTCCGAGAGCAAAGCTTTGAACTTAAGAATAGTGTTACGGAATGGATCTAAGTGATTGCATTAGATTTAATGTCGTAATAACCATCTAAAATATTGATATTTAAGGCGCTGTTGACATCATTAATTGCATCTCCGTCTTCCCCTGCAATTGCACCACAATTACAGCCCATTCGTTTGGTAGCCTAATGAACTTAGCATAATCGCAATTACAGTGCAGATGCATAAGTGGAAGAGAGGAGTTGTTGGATGTATAAGGAGGGGCGCACATTTGGCCAATCGAGCCAATCACTACAGCAACGCTTCGCCGAGCTTGTGGCAGGTCACAAAAACTAATTAACCATCGATGCAAACTGAACCAAACCGCATTACACTGCGGCGTACTCCACGTACACCACACCACAGTACACCACACCACACGGCATCGCATCGCATCGCATCGAACTGCAGTAGAGTAAACTGGTTTTGCGGATTTCAACAAAATTCATCGATAAATGATGAGCCACAAAATGCTGCAACCAGACGGTAAACAGACCAAAACAGACGCTGAATAATTTAAAAATAAAAATCAAAGGCACAAAATGCCTGGCAAAAACAAGTGCCACAAAATCAAGCACAAGCCACAGATTTATTAAGCTATGGCTATGAGTTTATAGCTAATTTATAGCTAAACATTACTTTGCATTAAGGCTAAATGGCGTCTGAGCATTTTAGTATAAAGAATAAACCAGTTGTTGTTTTCAATATACTTGAAAAAAATGGAATTGCACTAATTCTAAAATTTGTATATGATTCTTCTAATACATAATATTTCTAATTATCAATTAAAACATCTTAAAAATAGATATCGAAAGTTGTAACATTTCCTTTATAATTCTATTCGAATTTTTCTCACTCTTGGAAATCTTACAAAATTTCGTTAATAATCGTAGTAATTTTACTTGTTAAGCGTCGGAGAGATATTCTGACTTTTTGATCTATTCTACTCAACATCTGTGATTTATAACCTAACTAAATTATATACCATAGTATATCGTGGAACGAAAGTAGGTAACAGTACCTATATTTTATTTATTTATTCTTTAATACATTTTTTGTTCTTATGACCAAATCTCTGTACTAACTATGACTGTGAAATAGAGCAAGCAGTCAATGTCAAGTAGAGCTTCATCGAACTTCCATTATTTCACTCTTTAAAGTTTTAATTTAGTTCAAGTTGTACGAAATTCATAAATATTGACATTCACTGACCTACAAAAAAACATTTATTTTCTAAACTTCTGTCAATAATCTATGAACTTCATATAGGAAGAATGCAAATTTACTATATTTTTTCACTGGAAATGCATGGGCTGACCATGTTGTCTGACTGCGGATTTTATGGATGTCGATTCGAGCCTGCTCAACTCTGATGGTCCCAAAGCGGAGACAGAGAAAGATGCAGAGGCAGAGAAATTACAGCGCAATGGATGCAAGTGGGGAAAATCAGAAGACAGCTTGTTGACGTTTTCGTCGTTCATCCTCATCACTGCGGCCGACATTTGTGTCTGCATCGTGACAAAAAGCCAAAAAAGTGCATAAAAACTTGTGACGGCGATTGCGTCATTGAAGCAGACAATGTCACGAGCAGACAACAACAACACTAACAACAGCACCAAGTATAAGGGTAGAAGTTGCAGGAGCAGCATTCAGCCACAAAATCTGCAGTAAGATGCTGCACTGGCTAATGTTTGAACTGATTATGCTCTCTGGCACCAGTATCAGTGAGTGGGCCGTACAGTGGGACAATGGTTGATGCTTGGTGGTTGATGGTTGCATGACTTCGGTTTTGGCTTTGTTGTACTCTGATGATGTTGCCTGCTGTTGCTTGTTTGCAGCTTGTTTTTCAATTAAACTTTATGGTACTTTAAGCAACACCAGCAAAGTTGGTGCAGCGATAACAGAATGGCGGCTTCTGAGATTGGCATGATGGGCAGGCTGGCTGCAGCTTAAGCTGCTTCCTTGGCATTGTTGTCACGGCAACTTAATGCAAAAGCGCAGCCAACTTCACGCCACAACTACCCATTTACACTAAAGTTTCGCACCGTAAGCTTGTACGACTTATGCGCAAGAGCGCAATATAAATATATCAGAAATTCATACTATAACTCAATTAACTGCTTCAGCGTTTATGTTAAACAATTTAGTTAATGCACTTAATTAGAGACCAATTACGTTTGATTGATTTTAAATACTATCAATCTTTGTAACATTGAAAATATGTGCATAGAATATTTTCAATCATGATAACGACCGAAGAACTTGGAACTTGCTTCAAATTTATTATATCACAAAACTCTACAATTGGATATCCGTTCAATTCCGTTAGCTATAAGACGCGTTATTATAATATAGTACCATTAATAACGGGAAGGAAATAACAAAGATTTTGGGATTTGAAAATATATCAATGAATGAGTTGAGAATGAGTTTTATGTATATAAGTACACACATGGAAGCAAACTTTATACTTAACCCAGTGTTTAGTATTCCATGTCGATCATCGATTATTTTGTTGCATTTGCAATATTATATTATTTTTGACCTGGACTAACCGATGTTAAAGTTCTCGAATTTTTCCTAAAAGTAACAGTGTGAGACTGCAAACACGCTTTGCGCATAAACATTTAAGTCACGAGAAAAAGGCGGAACAGGAGAGGCGGTTCGGTGATGCATTTCAGATTCGCTGGGGTATTAACTGATGTAATGTTTGAAAAACTTTAATTGCATCGACGTAAATAAAAACATCTGCCAGTCGACGACAGGATGACAGAGTGAACCAGCGCTATATATATAACATACAATGGAAAAGAGAGGGCGAGAGTGTGAGAGAGACAGCGGGGCGAAGAGAGAGGGAGGTCAGCTTTCAGGGCAAATTGCAAATTGGCAATTTGGTGTAAAATGTTTGTTTTAATTAAGCTTTAATTAAAACGTTTTGCCAGCGCATAAATAAATAATTTCAGTGAAAATTGAGCTCAAAGCATGTGACTTTTTCACATCTTGAAATTCATTCACTTATATCCAGAGTTGTACCAGACCTCCTTCTTTCCCCCCCCCCCCCTCCTCTCTTCCACCTCTAGCACATAACACACACAATATAAAAACCGGTGTTGCCCAAAAAGTGTCAACATTTTCTGCCTGCTGTGCGCTTAAGATTCAGATGATAGTTTCAACGCCTGAGGAGATCTGCATCCGAGTGTGCTTTGTGTATGTGTCTATGTATCTGTGAGTTTGTTGTGTAAACAGCATCTTTTAGATTCAAGGTTACAGCCGTTGAATTAAGCTGCCAAGCACCCGAACAAGTCACCAAGTTGCACAGACCCGCTACTCAAGTGCTCAACTGTTGGGCGCGTCTTTATGGGCTCTTTTAATGGTCAAATTTACCTTGGAATCGACGTTCGGAGCACCCTAAATAGCTGCTTCCTCACCAGAATGGCACAATACGTAGAGTGGGTGTACCCGGTATTGTGTAACCCCTGATTTCTCATTACATTTACGTTGAAAAGCTATTTGTTTGTATTTTTGTATACTCTCTTCGGAATTTCTTCATAATTTTTTTTTTCTGAATTTGTACAGCCTCCAAAGGAAACATATTAATATTGAGATTTTTGTTTTAAATATGCTATATGCAATCTATTTTTTAGCTTGAGATATAACTTAACTTTGATGTAAACCAATCACTGCAAGAAAATTATAACTAATTTCAAAGAGTGACTAACTTCTCGTAATTAATAAACACACTCGAGTTTACATCAAACTGTGTCTGACCACATATCATACATTTGCGTATAGCTAATGAATATAATATTATCTATTTGAGACCTTCTGTTATAGTAAATGAAAGGAAAAGAAAGGCGAGGAGGTTAACTACCGAGCTAATCGTATTATTGTCAAAGGAAAATGCCTCCCCTTTTCAGTTGAGGTTTAAATTAGGTGAATTGCGTGCCAGTTTAAGCCCTTTCCATCCGCATCTTCTGTTTGAATTTCCAATCACACGTACATACTCATACACACAGACACACACACACACACACACATACTTATAGCTAATAATACATATATAGCAAACGGGTCGACCCAGGCAGGGTTCTGGAACAAGCTCATTATAAACTTTGCCTCCAATATTCCCCAGGGTGCTAATTTGTGCTTTATTTGTATGTGTGGGACAGTAGTGCAGATTGTAGGGGCCTTTGTGTGGTATGTGTGTGAGTGGGGGGAGACGGTATGTGTTCAGAGCCGTTTAGCAAAGTTCAATAACGTAATTTCTATTGGCATTTGGTATTAAACTGCAAATCATGATCAAAATTACACCATGACACTATAGAGACCAAGACTGTGACTGAGATGTGCTGATGTTTTCCGTTTCGAAAGAAAGAACCAGCAAAGATTCAATGAGACCAATTTTCATAAATACAAATAGGCCGAGTAAGACAAAACAGAACAACAGAAACTGAGAATTGTCGTTTTGAGAGTTATTCGCTCACAATTTATATGACCACAAATTCCAATACATTTGCATACACATTCGCATTCACTAATGTCGTACATCTTTTTTAGACCCTGTGTTTAAACGCAAAACGGTGTATTCAATTCGCGCAAAGTCGATTTGTAGAAGCCAAGTCGATTAAGCCATGTCTGTGTGTATGAACACCTAGATCTCGGAAACTATAAGAGATACAGTATTCATATTTGGCACGAACGATGATTTTGTTTGCAAATAGAACATGTTTATTTCAAATTTTGGATATCAGTCCATAAACATAATTAAAAACCGTCATTACAGACGCATATTTAAAGCAAGAAAGTTCTGTTTTGGAACCCATGTTCCACCAATGTGCACCAACGTTCGAAATAATACTGTATACCTGCCCCAACTCAGCATTGTTGGATACACTTAAACTGAAAATTCCAATAAGAGGATCAATTTTATTGATAAGAGACATCACATATTCGATGTGCCTTGGTACAAAATTACATAACACATGTTTTCTCATCGATTACCGACAACAGTTACAGTATAATGATATTGATTATCGGTATTAACTATGGAAATCGATTATCGATAACCCTATATAGCGCAGAAAATAAAACACTGCTCCAAAATCCATACTACACGGGAAATACTATATCACCATCATATATTACTACTTTACTACTCTAAAAATAATATTTTCGTCCAAATATCCAAACAGTCCCTTCTGTTGGATATATATGTGTTTATGAATCATTTGCATTCGATTTCCTAAATGACAAAAACAATATTTGGTAGTCAGACTAGAGTCATGAAACCAACAGCCTACAGCAGCAGCAACGCTTCCTTCCTTTATTTTATCTTCATTTCGAACTAATTTTTGTTTCTTCTTTAGTTTTTATGTGCTTTTTTTAAAAGCCATATCTTGCTTGAAGACCTGAACGAATGAATGAATATGGATAAATGAAAATACGGGTATACGAGTATGTATTTGCATAGTTCCGCATTTTATTCATATATGTAAATAAACGTTTTTATGCATTGTATATTAATTTCTTTCTTTTATTTTGGCATATGCAAAACCTGTCAGTTTTATTCACATTTTTCTTTTCATTTATATGTTTTTTTTTCTTTTTTTTTTTTCTTATAAATAAACTTTTGCATACCCTGTATTTACGAGATTTAGTGACGGCATATTCACTATTATTCACTCTTTAGTCCCCTAGAAAAATTATTAATAATGATTATGATAGAGTATCTGAACGTCTAGTCTAGATATTACCGATGTGTTTTTTTTTAAATATTGTATAGCAAATATGAAATTATTTTTTAATTTGTTGATTTATTTATGATATACGAACAAGTTTCTTTTTTGCACTATGAGTGCAAATTAATTGATATTGATGACGTTATTCCACAAAATAAAACAACAACAAACGACCCCGCACAAACTCTGATTCATTCAATTGAACACAGATTCATATATGTGTATGTGCTTAAGCACAGATGTATCTGTATCTATATACCCTATATATTTAAAAGCGATATGCAGTTTCTGTGTGAACTTCAACTCAAACAAATGTCAATAATTTTCCCATTTTCAAGTGACGACTTGAGCAAAAAGAAGCAGAGATGTTGTTTTTTTGTGATATACCCTGTAAAGACATAGATTGAGTTTGACTATATTATGCAAGACATAGCAGGTTTGTTTCCTTGTTCAAAAACTGTTCTCCAACTCCGATTCATTCTAATTAAAAACATTTCAAACATTTCAAAAGCGTAAAACTGGTTTACACGTTAAATAGATATTTAATTTGCATACATCATATGTATAATACTATTGAGAACAAAGGACTAAAATAAGCAACAACAACATAAATACCCTCTTTTAGTTCCCATCCATATAAAACGATCATAGCACATAGTTAAAAAGAGTTCAGAGTATTTCGATAGTCGACTCGATTTGATTCGTTTAATTTCGGATATATTTCAGTTAAATTCGTATGAATGTTTAATGACTCGCAGCTTTGCATATATTATTCAAAATTGTGTATATTGTTGAAGTCAAATTATGACTAATTTTGAACAATTGCATTGAATCAAGTTTTATTCATATAGAACTATGTTTCAGGAATAACTACTTAAAAATTCAAATTGCCAATAGCTTTTAAGAATCAAAAAATAAATAAGCCAGAAATCATTGAACGAATAATGCCAAAGAAGATATTGTGCACTCTTTTCATTATAGATATTATTCATTTCTAATTACAATTTCATTTTTTCAAAATTGAAACGCAGTAAACAAAAGATCAATGGGGTCTATCGGTCAAGCTGATATAACAGCTGATTGCGGCCTGCAAATGGCGACAGTCGAAGCAAATGGCAGACACAAAGACAAAACAAAACAAAAACAAGAACAAGAATACGAAGAAGAAGAAAAGCAAAAACAACAAGAACAAGAGCAAATTGCAAATTTAATAAACACAAAAGAGCGTCGGAAACTGATTGTACGCGTGTGTGTGAGAGAGTGAAGACATACATATATTATGTGTGATTTTTCATCCATATATCCATATTTGTTTCATGAAATCGCTTTATTTATGCATTCAATTTTCTTTTGCTGACTAAGCAAAGTGAATATGGAAACTTAGAGACAAACAAAACGTAAATAAGTATGGCGTACGCATGCATGCAAGTGTGTGTGTGTGTGTGTGTGTGTGTGTGTATGTA
>JBANCZ010001683.1:0-19853 GCA_037040025.1 Sphaerogastrella javana | reverse complement strand
AATATATATACTTTGTGGGGTCTGCCACGCCTCCTGCGCCTCTTATTTGAGCTTCTTTTTTGAACTTTTTTCTTTTCGGAGCGCGCTCTAGGGGTATGCTGCAGCTGTTAGAGCTCTGTAAATGGCAGTTTTTTGGCGGTTTTTTGGCGGTTTTTCGGCGATTTTGGCGGTTTTTTGGCGATTCTGGCGGGAGGACACTGATTTATTCGACACAAATCGATTCTTCGATTCAAGTCGTTTTCTTGAATTAGATACGGACGGACAGACGGACATGGCTCAATCGACTATTCGGTTTTACTCGATTTTTCTGAATTAGCGGCCTCCGGACAGACGGACATGGCTCAGTCGACTCGGCTCCTCTTCTTGATCAAGAATATATATACTTTATAGGGTCTGCCCCGGCTCCTTCTGCCTATAACACAAAAATCGACTTTGTGCAATGCTCGCTTCTTTGACTCGGACCATCTGGTAACCCTACACTAGACGAAATGGTTTAGTTCCATAACTACCCTACATTTTGGCAGCAATAACATGGACACGAACAATATTCGAACATCGATGTTAGGCTATCGATTATAACATCGATGATTTTCTAATGCCGACCATCCCTACTCCAGATCCTTTGGTCTTGTGCTCTCTATCACTCTCTGTAAATGAGTATAAAATTAAATATAAATACATTTTGTTTTGTTTTACATTTTTATTGTATAATTTAAAAACTCTTTGTTTGGTTTTTCACAATAGTTTTTTTTTTTTTAAGAATTTTCAAAACAAAAATAAAGAAGAAAAATATAGTTTATATAATATATTTTTTTCCCTTTTTGTCACATGTGGTTTTCCTTTTGTTTTCTTATGTTTTGTATTTTCTTTATGTTTTGTTTTTTGTTTGTTTGTTTGTTTGTTTGTTTGTTTTGTAATAATATTAATTAAAAATATTGTTTTTCGTTTGTTTTTCTTTCGCAAGTTAATTTAAGAAACAATTAATCAAGTTCTTATTTAATTATACAAATTTAAAAAAAATAGTAATTATATAATAAAAATAATATTTATAACGGGGGAAAATGCAAATAGCTCTTTTTGTTGTTGTAGTTGTTGTTGTTGTTGTTGTTCTAAATGTATCTTGTTGTTGTTGTTAATTTATCTTATTGTTGCTGTTGTTGTTTCTGCGTTTTCTCTACCTCATTTCAATGCACGCACTAAAACGACAAAGAATATCCAGGGCAGGGGGGTTTCAAAGGGGGTCTGGTTCCATGGGTAGGTTGATAGGGATGCATGTTCATAGGTTTGCGACCATTTTACAAGATTGTTTAGTCTGAGCGAACGAATAGTTGGTGGCAGTACGACATGGTGGTGGTGGGGCATAGGGCTAACTCTGATAGATTGATTGATTGATTTATTGCTCGGCTGACTGTTTGATTGACTGATTGATTGATTGATTGATTGACTGTACTAATGTACTGATTGGCTGATTCATTAATTGATTGTCGTTTAACACTATAGACTGTCAAAACCGTTGGCGTAGGTGTCTTCTATTTCTTTATATATATTAATATATATTTCAAAAAAAAAAAAAAAAGCTGCGCTTCTTTCTCCATAATTCCACACGCTTCATTAGCTTTTTCTTACGCTCTCTCTCTCTCTCTTTTCTCTCTTTCTCTTTCTCTGTCTCTCTCTCTCTCTCTTTTCTCTCTTTCTCTTTCTCTGTCTCTCTCTCTTTCTCTTTCTCTCTCTCTCTCTACCTCTCTTTCTCTTTATCTCTCTCTTTCTTTTTCTCGCTATCGCTCTCACTATCTTACTCTTTCTACTTCATCTGATTTTATACATACACAAAATGTAGGCGATATTTCATTATTATCAAACAGAAAATTATTATCAAAAAAAAAAAAAAATTTTATAAACGTAATTGGAATAGATCTTCATATTCATAGATGCTGTTGATTAGGTTAACTCCTCGCTGTTGGGAGTGGAGTGGAGAGGCGCATGAGTTGCGTGAGTGCACCCAAGTGACTGGCGACTGGCGACAGGCGACAGGTGATAGGTGAACAGGTGAACAGGTGGTAGGATTGTTGGAAGTGGTGAGGGGGGTCTGCTTATGGAGCGCTGCGGCTGCTAGTAGCTAGTTGTTGTGGGCGTGGCCGCTTTACATGTTCTCAAACTGATCGACACGACGCTTTGTGTTGCCTTTGCGAATCTCACGCAGCGTCTTATACTTGTCGCGTCCCTGGCGCACATTCTCCCGATGAATCTTATCGTTTGCCGTCTCTTTTGTCTCATCGCGTGATTGCGCCAGATCTTGCTTCAAGGCCTGCAAAAGTGGAATACAAACAGTTGGATAAATATGAATTGAATATGCAAAACTAAAATAAATATAAACAAACAAATAACTTATATAAATAGCATATATAATATATATAATCATATATACTAATACATAAGATAATATATAATATGATCATATATAATATAATCATATACAATATAATCATATGTGGCTATACGTTTGAGCATATGCATATGGACAAACCTTGAGTTGATCGTGCAGGCGCTCATTGCGCTCGGCCAGCGTGCGTCTGTCCTCAATTGGATCCTTGATATGCTCGTCCGTGTCCAGGTCGCGTGACACATCGCCGCCGGCATCACCATTCGTCAGTTCCTCCTCGTTCTCGTTCTCATCCTCAGCCACGTGGTGATGTTGCGGCGTGGTCGATGCGGCCAAAAGTGCGGCAGCAGCCTCAGCCTGAAGAGAATTAAACCGACATTATTTAGACATATATTATATATGTAGGGAAACACAAATATATATATATACCTGTTTGCGGCGTGCTTCTTCGACCTCGTCTTGCAGACGCTTGGTCTCCTCGTCCTTGGCATTGACCTCGTCTTGGATGCGTTGGACCTCTTGCTGCTTCGCCATGATCTCTTCTTCGAGCTTGGCCTTCTCTACGGCTTCCATGTTCTTGGCCTCCTCGAGACGCTGCAACATGGACTGTAGCTCCTTCTGGCGCAACTCCAGCTCATCCTTGGCGGCCTGCAGCTGCTTCAGCTGCTCTTCCAATCGACGTATCATCTCCTGTGCCTCAAGCAGATCTCGTTGCGAACGCTCCATTTCCTCTTGCATTTGCTTTAAGCGATCCTCATATTCCTGCTGTTTCTTTTCAGCGCGCTCACGTGCTGCCAGCGCCAGCTGCAGCTTCTCACTAAGAACATGTGAAAATATATAAAATTAATACATTTGATTCATTTGATATTCGTAAGGTGCTTATTACCGTTCCTGCTGTTTGGCATTCTTCTCTTCGCGCGCCTGCGCCTTCATTTGCTGCACATCGATCGTGTCGGGTTTGCGACGACGCATGTAAAGCTCATGGTTGCCCATGCAGAGGGCCAGGATACGCTTATTGATGCGAACACGGGGCGCAAAGAACATAAAGTCGGGCGCCTTCTTATCAATGGGTTTGATAATGAATTTCTTTTCCGAAAATGAAATGTTACGTATCTCCGACCAGGGGAAACCAATTTTCGGCGTTAACCGATCGTCCTGCTCATAAATGTTCAAGCCAAGAGCATCGACGCCCAACCACAGATCGGTACCCTTCTTGTTCCGTATCTCAAAATAGTTAACGCCATACATTTCCAGATCTTGCGCAATTTTCAAGTACTCCATCATGGCATCTTCGCGCAGCATGCTGCGATGCTCCTGCCACCAGGTCATTATCGATTGTTCCCATTCATCCTTGGACATCTTGTGCTGATCGATGACACGCTGTGGCAGCAATCGATCGTTCGCTAGAAAACCAGCTGTATGGGTGGTTTTATTGTGATCACCGTGGCGTGCCTGTACCGCATAGGAGGCCAGCAGCACCGACGTTTCCGGCGGGCAATAGATCTCGTCGGTCAATATGGCATTCTTCACTTGCAGATAGAACAGGCGCAGTGTGATGTCCTGTATCAGTTCCTCGGCCACATCCTCAGGATAGAATTTGGCACGGAATCTGAACTGCAAGGGATTCTCCTTTTTAACATCCTGATTCATCACCTACAGTTGCGAATACAAACAGAATTCATTACATATTCATTTAAACAATATTCGTAATTCAATTTCTACAATATAAAAATATAAAACCAAGGTGATTCTAAATACATAATTCTGTTTCATTTTTTCGGATTACCCATGTCGAAAACGGCATTGATCCAGTCTGTGGTTTATAATTTGTATATTAGCGGTGCAAAGTGCGCAGCATGTTTAATTAAAAATTAATCATATATCAATATTATTAAATATATATCATTAAATATTTTGGTACACATAGACTATAGAGATAAACTAACTAAGAGAAACAAAAAATTGTTGCCAATTTTCACTTGCATCTCTGCACTGTTGCCAATTTTCATATGAAGCATTTGGACACCATTAAGGATAGCTAGAATATGGGACTCTCTAGCAAGATTATTATTGCAGGTAAGATATTTTCTGATTTCTTTTTTTTTATTTTTTAAAATTTTTTTGAGATTGCTTTTCACCATGTCATCGGCTTCATCATCTTCTTCACTCTCATCTGTCTGATGACTGTGTCCATTATTATCTGCGGTCTTTTTGTCCACATATTTCTTCACACGTTTCAAATATTTGATCGTCTTTATGGCTGGCGATTCGGGCTAAACACATTATGCAAATGTATAACATCTATTTAACAGACTATACACTTTAAAGTTTTTTAAAAATCTCTAATACAATAAATGCGCGAATGTGTTGATGTGTGTATATTCAAGCAGAATAATACTATTGGTATGTGAGAAACTTGTTGATAAACGAATAGTTTGGATGTAATGTTTACCTTTTTGTATAGCTTTATCCATGTGGAATCACCCTTTGAGTCCGTGTACTGCAGACCAAAGAACCAAACCTCACGCAGTCCAATCGTCTTGACCACCTGATCGAACAGTTGTTTGCCCGTCGTTGTCGACTGAATGGCAAACTCCAGTTCGGCGTCCATTGTCGTGACGCGCACATTTAGCTAAAAAGAAATACATACAGATGTTGTTATTAGATTAGAAACCATATTAGTGAAATCAAATAGCTAAAACATAAATTGTTGCTGAAGTTTATAAATAGTCGTCAGTCGTACTTAATCGAATCACAATATATTGTGTGCCAAGTGTTTGGTTTAAGCGTTAAAATGTTATCATAGATCGTATTGAGTTTCATCTACGGGAATATCGAAAAACGATACTGCTAATCGACTATAATTTCTCATCTATCAATCACATCGAATTCAGTGTAAAGAAAACTAGTTGACAATTCACGTGCATATCCACATGTTGTTGTTCATGTGCAGTATTTTCGCTTCTTCGCATTTTCCCATTTTCGCTATTTTGTTTTTATCTATATCTTGCACCACATTTGAATGCACAAATCGCAAACCCCCGTTGAGTCCACGCGCTCTCCCAAATGGTCAAGTGACACACAAACACACAAAGAACCCGATAAACACACAGTGAGAGAGGGGGAGAGGAAGAGATACGAGCATGTGACTAGGGTACGCTACTTGTATAACCATTTCTTTACTACGTTTCATCCAAAATATACCAACCACCCACCCACTTACCCTCACGCTAAGTGGTCACCCTCCATGTCAGTCACTCAGTCTATCAGTCAGTCAATCCATTGACTCAATCCGTTTATTGTGTGGGTGTGTGTGTGTGTGTTGTTTGTCGATGTCACAGTTGATTGCTTTTGTCGCTTTTCGAAAGTGATTTTCCCATTTTCCCTATGCTCATGTTTGGCTACCTCTCTTTCTGTTGCTCCCTCTCTTTCTCTAATTAACAGACACGTGCACTGCTCACATGTTTTTATACCTTAAGCAGCGATCACAAACGTCTTTCCACTTGACATTGCGTTTGTTTATTTATTAGCCAAAAAATTTATATCGATATGTCGATATACCTTCAATGGATTTTCCTGTGGAAGAAATATTCGATCTAGTGTTTTTGATTTTGTTCAATCTCAAGACTCTCAATTGTAACCTAACATTATTCAATGTAGCGTTCATATAGACACATAGAGCAATTACTTATATTTTCAAAAATATTTAGATAATTTTACCAAATCGAACTGTGTTCTATAAACTATATTGTGCGATTTATTCTATTATCGTGTAGAAAAATTCATCATGAGGCGCGTCGACAAATTCTACATATTCATAAACAGAATTAATTTAATTTAGAAACTGAAATGTTCCACATGACATAATGTTATCGATATCGAACGAATTTATGCAACTCTAACAATCTACGTGATGTAAGAGCTATACGAATAATGAATGTGGTATATTCTTTGATGTACACAAGTTGAACGTTTTTCGAGTTACTCCAGTTTCGCGTGCATTTATTGTTTATTGTTTTCTGTTTTACTATTTTACTAGTTTTTTTTTTCTTTTTTGTTTTTTAGAGCTATGCATTTCTATTTCTATCTCTTTCATTTATTTATGTGCTTTTTCGCAATGCAAATCAAACGTGACACAATGCAAGGAAATTGAAAACATTCATTTCAATCCAATTAACGTTTTTGGGTTAATGCATATGTTGTACGTGAATGTGTATGTGTCTATGTACATGTGTGTGTATTTAACTCAGTTACTCTCTGAATGGCCCCACTGTGCATGTAACTGTGGCAAACGGAAACTGCCGCCGCATAACTAACCAGTTCATGTCTCCACCTACAGCCCTCTACCTCTCGCCCCACTGTCATATTCTCTATCCCTCACTCTCTTCACGTGTTTCTCCCCTTTTGGCCCCATCATTACCACCTGCAAACCCTCTTTCACACACACACACACTCACACAATCGCACAGTTCCCCCGGTTAGTCACAAGCAGCGATTTGTCGTATTTTGATAGGCGGCTGCAGCTGCTGCTGCTGCATGACAAATTGCTGTCAGCTATGACAACTATGGTCTATGTCGTATATATTGTTTTTCATTTTTGTATTTATTTTTTTGCCAAGGCGGAAACCATAAAAATGCATCAAAACCGAAAATTAATTAACAAAAAAAAAAAAAAAAAAACAGAAAAAATAATTACAAAATTGCTGTTAATTTCATAGGTTTTACGAAAAAACCATTGAATTGAACCGGAAAACAACTTCGTTTTACAGCAGATAATGCCAACGATGTTAATGCAGATCAGTCACAAGTCGCGGGGTTTCATAAGCTACGAGAAAGGAAATATTTCATATATACACATACCGAAGTTATGATTATACGGAATACTAAACGATTCGTTTAATGCCTTGATAGATTTTATCTTTAATACAAGGTATTATTGCTGAAGCAATAGAAAATATTTCATAATTTTTGCATATCTTATCAAAGTTAAGTTAGACTGTATTATATTGGATTAATCGGTATACTAAGCGATTAATTTTATAGCTCATTGAAAAGCTATGTACCCCGGCTGCTATCTGTAATTGCTAGACTATAGGATCGGTGCAAATTTCAAGGAATTTAAAGAGGGCAATAACTAAAACTCCAACATTAGTTGAGGCTAGGGATGGCACGATTAATCATATAACAATAATCGATTATTTTCCTACAAATTTCGATTTAATCGAATCGAAAAAAGTTTATAGTAATGTGTAATGAAAGAAATCGCAAGTTTAAAATTAATCATATGATTAAATAATCGATTAAAAGATATTCTTGCAATCTTTAGTTGAGGCAATGATATTTCTCGTATTACAACAATAGAACAGAGTTCAATGGAACTATATTATCATAATTTTATCAATGAAATATAAAATATATATATGGTAAATAGGTATACATATACGGAAAGTAGCTACCGTTTTCCCTTTGACGCTGCCTCTATAGCGCGAGAGACGCGGTCGGCTATCGGAGATGACGACCATTTTGGGCAGCCAAGTATTTTGCAGTAGTTTTTGAATAATTACAAGTTCCAAATGGCGCTTGGCGCCAACACACACGCACACACAGATACACCCAATGAAAATGAAAAAACCAAACTATTGAAAAACTATAGATTTTCAAAGATTTTCTCAAGCGACACAAAAAAAAAAATACTGCTCTTCGTACTGCTGTCCAGCGGCAACTAAGGAAATTGGAAAAGTCGCCCAACGCTTTTATGTGCACTTGTGCCCAGGTGTGCCAAGACAGGTGAGTGGAGACATGGACAGCAAAGAGACAGACAGCTCGCTGCTAAGACACCCCCTAAACATTAACAATAGAAACACCAACAGCAACAGCAACAACAACAACAACAACAACAACAGAAGGTGAAATGTAGCGAAAGCATTCGGATTAAGTTTTCCATATTTGCCCATCCACGAATTTTCTTTTAAAAATTTCCCTATGTCTTGTGTCTTGTGTCGTGTGTGTTGTTGTTGTTAGTAATTGCATGTTAATTATACAGCTATATATAGACATCGGCCAGCTGACTGACTGAGAGGTCAGCAGCTCTGAATGAAACTGCTCCCATGTATACGCTACTGCAAGCTATATAGTACTTCAATCATTATCGCCTCCCTCTCTCGCCCTATGTATGGTATATGTCTGTCCCTGTCCTCGTCCACCATAGACCCAGACCCAGAGGCCCGGCCTGGGCAAACAAATCAGCGTCAATCATACGACGCGTTGCCTGTCAGTTACTATTAAAGCAGCAATTAGCCGAGCCTACAACGGTAAATATACACACATACATATACACACACACATACATATATATATATACTCGCATAGATATACGCATAGAGTATATGTCTATGCATAAATCGGATTTATTTTTACTGCTTTATTGAGCTGAACTTTTAAGGCAAATATCGATTCTCTCACTAAATATGGCAGCTATAGATTACACTAAAGTGATTGTAAAATCTGAAACAATAATTTAAAAAAAAGTTGCATAAGATGAGAATACTCAATAGATGATTCTATAATCACACCAAGATTCTAATTAAACGATAACAACACGAATTTATTTTTATTTCAAAAAAGGGTTCATTATTGCTAAATTTTTTGTAATTAGGGATGACACAAAACATCTATTAATCGATTATTTAATCATATGATTAATTTTAACCTTGTTACTAACATTCCACATAACATTTAATTTTTTTTTTTTATTCGATTTAATCGAAATTTGTAGGTGTAAATAATCGATTAATTCCTATTTATAATTAAATCGTGATAAAAATACATATATTTCAATGCATATAGAAAGCTTAACGATTTGATTTACAATAAATAATCGATAAATTATCTATGCGAATATACAGAATATATTTAAATTCATTTGTAGGCTATACTTCTTGGCTTTATACATATTCTATATGACAATGACACCGAAAATTAAAATCTGATTTATTCGGTTGAAGCTCAGGTACAGGTCTCTGTGTCAACGCTGTGAGCTCTATTAAAAATTCACAAATAAATTCGAATAAACATCAAATGATTCAACGTCGTTCAAGTTGTCAACTGTGAGATATGTGACATTGCCACAGTGTGTCCAAAAGCGGAAGGCGGGAGGTGGAAGGCAGGAGGTTGAAGGCGAAACAGCAGTGTCAAGTGCATGGCTCTTTGGGTACGTCAATATATGAGTGTATGTGATTTATACGTCTGTTGTAGTTATTGAAAAATCCAAATAGGGAATGATGATGAGATAAACGAAAAAAACGAAAATCGAAAAACGAATAACGAAAGAAACATATATTAGATCAAGATTATTGAAAAGACGTCAGACATATTTAGTGGAGCAATGACGTTGTCGATGACGTCCTTAATTTCAATCGATAGAAATTTCATCAGCTACTACTGTCGATCACCAAACGATAAGGAACTACTCTCTCTCTCTCTGTTCCACTCTCTGTTCCACTCTCTGTTCCACCCTCTGTTTCTCTCCATATCTCTCATTTGTTTTCTCTATCGCTTTATTTCTTTTCCATTTCTTGTTGTAGCTGTTAATCTATCATAATTTACAAGATAGTTCTATGCCATTTTTGATTTCTGCCACTTCGATTATATTTATTGTTTTTCAGTTTTATCAAGTAATCAGTGTGCAAAACATGAAATGAGTTTTTCATTAATTTAATTGCTGCTCTGATTGATTGTATAACGATTGAAATTTCATACTCGATATCAAATCGTTCTCATCAAATCGTTAAGTTTAATTTGGCATGAAGGTAAATTGCATTTTGCGATTCAATTGCCAGCCAGCATGAATTGATCGATTGGTATCTGTAGCCACAAGTAGCCCATAAATAGAATAGAAATCATTATCATTTGGGTTAATTACCTCTCATAGTCGGGCTATTGTACTTTTCATTATTATACAATACAAGTTAAGAATGTTTATAACTATTGCATCGTTAAATCTATTTTACAATATTGCTTCTGTACTATTGTCGATTGACTATTGTCGATTGATTAGACGATCGATAGGACATCTAATTCTATATATAATCATTCAATAAATTCTACGATAAATAAATTTATCGATTGAAATTACTATAGATTTATCCTACTACAAATCTCTCCGTATCTCTAGAAAGGATGCGCATATTAAACTTCATAAATCTTTAGTAAAATTTTTTTGTAATAACAAAACTAATTAGTCGAATGTATAAAAAATTTATATCTATTCTTATAGAGAAACTTACCGATTTTGGCGACATTTTGCAGCTTGTCTATTCGTCCAGTTGTTGTTAGTAAAATGATGTTGTTGTTGGTGTGGCACAAGATATTCAGCTCGTTCCTTTTCCTAGTATATTTGGTTCAGACTGCAAGGACAAAAAGTAGATAAATTTATTCGATTAATTTGCATGTACACCTTGAAATATGGGAGAATATAATTGAAATAATTTAATAAAATGAATGAGCAAAATATAAAAACAAACAGTTTGTGAATTGCACGTGCTATGCGACTGCAAATCGACGGCTCACGATCATAATTTCTATATATAGAGAGCAAATTTGTCATATATAATATATATATGCATCAAGATATATCTGGTTGGTATTGGTTCATCTCCACAAACAAATATACTCAACTGGCACTTTGTCAAAAAAAAAAAAAAAAAACCAACAAACAACACAAAAAAATATTCAAAATGCAATAACAAATGAATCTTGCGTTTTGTTTCCTAATAAAAAGATCGTGTCAATAAAAATTAACTCGAAAACTTTACAATTTTATCGCTTCGCAACAAAAATGTTTGCCATTATATATTATACTGAGCGGAAATGCAAACAAAAAAATAAATAAAATAAATAAATTGTCTCCAAACAACAAATAGATTACGAAACAGTGCAAAGGGCTATGGAGACATTGAGATTGAACATATATAAGTATATCGTATAGTATATCGTTTAATATGCCAACAGCAATCAAGGTAATGCACATATGTATTTCATATTTTATGAGCTTAGCTTCTAATGGCATCCAAAGTGTGCCCAGCAATTTGAACCCATCATCATCATCATTATTATTATTATCATCATCAGCATCAGCAATCCAAACTCCACTCACCAAACTTTGTTCAAACATTGCTTCCTCGTTGAACTTCACTCCAAAATGATATAAGTACATTAAATTGAAATGCTTTTTATGTTGCCCTGCATAGCACACACTCACTTCAAATGAGTACAAAGAGTATATCGTATATCGTATATCGTTTATCGCAAATGTATGCACAAGCATAAAAAAAACCATATAAGATACATGTCCATTATCATACATATTCAAAGCAAGATGCTTCATTAAAAAAACTACACAAAAAACATACTTGATGGACAGTAAGATAAATAAGACAAATATTAAATATTTGTCAAGCATTCATATACTCGTACATAAATATGTATATATACAAAGCAGATGAAGATATATACTCATGATCATCCGATTATTATATAGTGTTTGACATGCATTAGTGTGATCAATAATAATCAATAATACAGTTTTTCAATATCACTCGAAATGTGATCTAAAAGTACTTCTCCTAGCAAGCTGTAAAGAATATGTTCTAGTCGATCATTGACACTCAAAGTTTGATAACATTTTGGATAAATTGTCATCATTCCAATTGACATTGTGACACATGGTATTTGAAAACGAGTCTTGAGATACAACAATGTGTTGTTCTATCAATATACCGGCTATAACTAACTGGTAAATAAATAAAAAAAAACAAATGTACATATTGTATATACTATATATACAAAATATACAAATTTTTACAGATATCTCTCTCGCACATGTATGATATATAGTATGTATATATAAAAACGAACCCCGACAACACAGTTTCCGTCGAAATGCAAATTAATTATCATTAGCTGCAAAACCCAAAAGACATTCCATAAGTTTCTTTTTCAGTTTCAGTTTTAGTTTCCATTATTGTTGCTGCTACTGTTGATGTTGGGTTGCTTTGCAGCACAAATTATGACATCATGCCTACTTTATTATCGCTTCTGCGTGAACTTCGAGAGTACACATATTACAATATACCCAAGCATACATGAATACATTCATACATCCATACATTTATCTACATATACACATATACATAATATAAATATATATACATTCGTGCTTGTATCTGTGTATAAGTTTTGATATACTCTAAGAGCAAACGATGGCATTTAAGCCCTTATCAACATTGCTCATGACAGAGTATCTAAAAACGGAATTCTTACTACGGCAAAAACAAGCATAATACACAAATATGTATAATCGTATATACACAAATATATAAATATGTTTTAATAATTATAAAATGTTGAGATCAAAATATTTACAATATATAAAAATAATATATTTTTTTAAAAATATATTTCTTAGATGCTAAGATTCAACTTTCGCCTACTTCAGACCTCAGTTGTTATAATCTTTGAAGCAACGTTTTTGGATTTAGATAATGTCCATCCTCTCCCATTACTATATAGCCATAATATCTTAAACTAGCACTAAGCTTTCATATCTACAACTGCAAAAAGCATAAAGCAATCAACTGTATTTTTTTTTTTACTTTCTTATTACTTCATTTTTGTTGGTAAATGCGACTTATTTGCGTTCAGTTTGAGTGGGCCATATAGTAAATTTTGAAATGAGCTCATAAGCGTTTTTTTTCTCCCTCTGTCTCTATATTTCCTCCTCTTTTTCTCTCAGCAGCAGCAGCGACAAAAATTCCTTTGGCTTGAATCAAACGCTTATAGGCCAAAACGAATGAGCGCAATGTGGGCTTGCTCTTTCTGTGTTTCTCTCTCTCTCTCTCTCTTTTTTAGTGGCTCTTTCTCTCTCTCTCATTGTCTCCCTCTTTCTCTTCCTCTGTTTGGCAGATGAATCATTGACAAAACACAGTAGTAGAGTATAGGTACAGTTTGCCGCTTTAATACATGCAACGATTGAGTCATTTCCTCTAGGTACAGTTGATAATTACATATTTGATTTCATTTTATTTCAATTTTTTCTATACTTATTTTATTTGTCTTGTTCTTCCCTCATGTTATTTGTTTCGTTGAATAGAATTACAGAGAAAGGGACACACACAATTTTGCTTTCAACTTTACCGACAGCAAAAAAGGAAATGAAAATGATTTGGCACAAAATGCGTGCCGATAAGTCTCATGAAGGGAAGCGACAAAAAAAGAAGCTAAAATCGATATGTTATCGATAGCAGACCATCTGCAGCAACTCTACAACTATTCACCTATTCACCTGCTGTGCATAGTTTACATAATCCGAGCACGATCGAATGGACAGACAGACTTAACCCACGCGTAACATTTGCTCATTGTTTATTTTTTTTTTCTTTACTTTTCTTTTCTTTTCTTTTTTTTTTTTTTTGTGTGTTTGTTTATGTTTATGTTTAATATCCATTAACTGCATTTAATGAGTTCAAGCCGTAAGCAAGCAGAGCACATTTACTGTTTGACCACCGGAACCATACAAAAGCTTAAGACAGACAAAAAAAAATACAAAAAAAATCCAGCTTAATGAGCTTGAGAGTAAGAGAGAACGAGAGCCAAGTCAAGCGGAGAGCATAGCAAAGAGAGCGCACAACAAAAAAAAGAGAGAACGCAATCAAAGAGAGCACACATTGCGTATGCGCAACGCGACGCAATGGAAGCCAAACAAATACAATACACAAGAAAAGAAAAAAAAAAAAGACAACAGCAGCCGGTCTCTTTGGCCCATTCGCTTTTACTTTTCATTTTCAGTTTCGAGTCCATAAAACAAAACAAAAATCATAATAATAATAATAATATACATCAAAATAAATGGCAAAAAAAAATCTCAAAAAAATAAAACATTTTCTGTGCCAAACTTTTAATTTCAACAATTATTTGTCTTTTCATGGCACGTTGATTTCTGTACGTCTTCCTCCCCATCGAGTAGGTCGAAAACGACCGCCCACCCACTAGCTCTACTCTCCACTCTCCAATCTCCACTCTCCATTCTCTATTCTCCAGCCTTCACTTACTTTTAGTTTTTCTTTTGACTCGACGCGGTCTGTGGTCAATAATTAAAATGGGGCAATCAAGCGAACGAGTCACTTGACCAAGTCAACTGTGAGTCAAGTCTAAATGGCCTATACAACATTGTGATACCCTATAAAAATTTGGTTGATTTAAATCTCACTATATATATATAAATTTTGTATACACATATTCAGTTCATTCATTCATTTATTCAATATAACCTAACATTCATTGAATTTGAAATTCTAAAAAACACAAAAAACAAAATTTCCTTTTTTGTTTCGTCGTTTTGTTTTCTTGAATGGAAACAGGTTAAAAAAAAGCCAGGCAGAGCCACAGACGGCGACTTGCAACAAATGTTAATTACGCTTTAAACAAAGACAAAATGTTTATATATATATATATACATATATATGTATATATATGTATTCAGTGCAGCAGCTGTTAATTATACAGCAAAGAATACTGTATACACATTTACATACACACACATAGCCAAGAACAACAACAACAACAAGAACATGAAAACAATTTCACTAAATTTTCTATAAATTCAAGACACACACACACACACACACTCGCACGCATACACACACCCGCACATATACATTGGCATTTAAAAAACAAATGTGACAATTTAATGAAGCAAATTAGGCTTAAATGTTCTTGATAGCAAACAAATTGTGCGCACGTAAGAAAATAACAGAAAATAAAAACAACACTGTTACCAACAACAATAAAAATTCGAATAATACTCTTCAATCCGAAGATTCAATGCTCTATTTAAAGGCTCTATCAGCTCATATAGCCTCAATGATGCTGCCTATTTTTCCAACAAATAAGAACAAAACAAGACAAAATCTGGCAAATACGATAAAATTAAATTAAATTTTTGAAATTAAATTAAATTTTTTTTAAATAAATTAAATTTTTTTAAATAAATTAAATTTTATTAAATAAATTAAATTAGTAAAAAAAAAATATAATAATTTAATGAAATAAATAAAATTTATAGAATAAATGAAATTTATAAAACAAAATTAAATTTAAAAAAAAAATGAATTAAATTAAATTTATGAAATAAATTTCATTTATTAAAAAAATTTTGAACAAATGCAGTAAAAATCCGACAATTCTGTTCAGAAAATAAGACAAATTGTCATTACAAAATTAATTTATGAAATAAATTAAATATAGAAAAAAACTAGATATATAAATGGAAATGAGTTACAATTTATGAAATAAATTAAATTTATTAAATATCTTTCGGAGAAGTGCATTAAAAATCTGCCCGAAAAAAGTACAAATTGGCATCACTGTTTAGTATATTGAAGTAGAATCTAAAAAACTTAATTTAAAAACTTCAATTAAAAATTCTCATTCTAGATGTATAAATACCATATTTAGTTACAAACACTAATATCGATTCTATATATGAATATTTTGAGACCACTTTATTAAAAGTATCTATTCGACTTGTCATAGACGTTATTATAAATTTATTATATCCTGAGGTAGGGTATTCAAAAAACAACAGTCAAAAGTCAGAAGTTCTATTCGCAGTGTCCACACGATATGTGAAAAGCTACAACAACACTGTGGGTGTAGATATTAACATGGATAGGGGACAGGGAACAGCGAACAGGGGTCAGAAGACAGGGGACAGAGGACAGGTCATAGAAAGGAGCAGGGGAAGTGATGAGCTGCTTCTTGGGGATGGGAGAAAATAAAAACATCAGCAGCACCGGGTATAATAAACGCGACACGCACATACATTTTAAATATGAATGTGTGTATGAGTGTTTGTGTGTGAATGTGTTCATGAGTGTTTGTGTGTGAATGTGTGTAGATTCATTCGCCCATGTTCGTTTCATTTTTATGACATTTTTGCGCCTCTAGCGGTTTTTGTTTATGATTATTTAAATTGCCAAGTCATTGCAACAATTAGTTTAATGCTTTTTATTTATTTCTACTTTTTTTTTATTATTTCTCATTCACAAAGTCCAAATAAGAACAATTAGTTGGCATTTACCAACACTAATAGACGCACTTGTCCAAAACAAAAAGAGAAAGACAGAGATTAAGTGAGAAAGATTGAAAGATTTAATAATAAATCAAAACGAATGCACCTAATAAATGGAATCTTATACAATTTACTTAAATTGCAGCCTTCACCTGAGAAAAAGAGATTTATTTTTAGAATGAATTTGATTATTTATGCATTTTTATTCCCATCGTTTAATTCATTCATTTTTCATAATTAAATTGAACTGCTTGCAATTGCAACTGCTTGATTGACGACTGCTTGATAGACGAATGCTTGATTGACGACGATCAATGATAACGATCAATGAAAGCTTTGAAAATTACCAAACGAATCGAAAGCTCCTGCCCATCATTAAGTACACACGCACTCATTCACTCACTCATTTACACACTCTCCCATTTATTCAATCATTCAGTCAACCATTCAATCATTCAATCAATCATTCTGTCAATCATTCATTGCCGTATTGTTGTTGTTTTGGTTTTTTGCGTGCTGCTTAGTTTTTTTTTATTAGTTTTGTTAATTGTTTTGGTCAATTTGACAAACGTTTCGCATGCAAAAGGCAAACACTCACACTTACATACTCATACAAAGCGAATGCTTTGTATAGGTGTGTGTGTGTGTGTGTGTATTTTTGAAGGGCAGTTGCTGTTTTTTTTTTTTTTTTGACAATTTTTCGGTTGTTTGCAACTCAATCAATGGAAAGTTTCTTTTTTTTTTTTGTATTTTACTAACACGGCTCTGGCTAATTTGAGGCAATAGTTACTACGCCGTAGTTTCCACACATACATGAAGAGAATGGGAGAGGGAGAGAGAAAGATAGAGTATATCGTATAGTCAATGATAATCTCAATTGGGTCAAATTACGTAACGAAGCGACGTGTCGCTTATCAGTGCAATTCACGTAAAGTCGATCAACGTTTGCCGCATCGAAATTGAAATTCAACATGTTAACAATATATCAATACTACAATATTTTAATATTACAATAACTTAATATTATTATTACAATATTTCAATATTATTAACACAATATTTCAATATTTTAACGCTGCTTCCTCTTGGCCCAAAAGGCAATCAAAGTAATGAGCATCTGATTATTTCTATATCTATCTATATATCGAAAATGTTTTTCCCCCTATTTTTCAGCTTTTTGTTTTTATATTTTTGTTTTTTGGTTGTTGTAGTATTGTATTTGTAGTAAAATGAAATTGTTTTTATTTTGTGCGACTGAGTGTGTGCATAGTTTTTAAGCCATTTCACGAGCATGTACGTGTGTGTGTTGTACGAATGTTGTCAACGTCACTTCCGTTGGTAACAATTCTGTTGTATTTGAACAATGAAATCATGTGCATATCTTATCTAACATTGTACACATACAACAACAACAACATATACAAACACACGCATGTTTGTGTTATAAATATAATTTATATCAGCATTCTTTTTTTTTATGTAGTTTGTGCACCGAAAGAAAGAACTCCAAAAAAGGCAGCATAAAAAATATACAAAAAAAAAAAAAAAAGAAATAGAGGGAACAACAAAGTGGAAAGAAAAACAATTACAAATTGGCAAATAGACAAATAGTCAAATAGTCAAACAATATGAAAAGAAACAACAATAAGCGACAATTGGGTCGCGTGTTGTCTTCACTCTTCTACCATGTTATCGATAAATTAACGCACTTGAATCACACACACTCACTCATGCACCCACCAAACTCTATCTCTCTCTTTCACACATTTTTTTTCAGTCGCTCCTTACAACACACCCACCCCAACGTTTAAAGCTTGGAATACTCGGTTTAATATGAATATAAAATTTATAATAATAAAAAAAAATAATATTAAATTAATAATATAAAATTAATTATATAAAGTTAATTATATAAAATTAATAATGTAAAATTAATAATGTAAAATTAATAATGTAAGATTAATAATATAAAATAAAATAAAAAAATTTTTAATAATTATTATATAAAATTAATTATATAAAACATTTTTGGATCATCGAGTATTTCTTTTCAAGTTTATTTGCAAAACGATTTTAATTTTTAGCACAAACACATTTTATTCATTTAGAAGCATCCAACTTTTATCTAATTATGGAAAAATATTACTCAAATAGAAGAACATGATGAAATGTATTTAATAATTTTTAAAATGTTAAGAATATTATGAATAATTCTGAAAAAAAATATATAAGCTTTGTTGTAGATCTTCAAAACGATCAATTGAACAGTAGAGACTTTAACCTTTTTTTTTTTGTATGCTAAATATATACAACGATATAAACTGTATATATGAAGCTCTGTTTATCGGTATTAGTACCTGTATTAGTATGTGTATGTAAGGCTTTTGTGCTTCCATAAAACGACAATTTGTGCATGCAAAACTCTGTTTGATGAACAATTTTTTATGATGCAACGTCATGCAATACACATACACTCTCTATATAACTATATACACTTACTATCATCATTACTTTTTTATTTTTTGTTTTTTGTTTTTATTATTTGCAACTTATTTTTATGACAGACGCAAGCCGCAGCTTGTTAGCTAATTTCATTTTACCTCCACTCCAATACTGGCAAATATTAAACGTCGAAAGCTAAATTTAACAACAACACAAAAACCACTAGAGACAATGGCAGGAGAGAGAGAGATAGAGAGAGAGAGAGCAGGAGAGAGAAGCATTCATATGATGTCTAATAAAAATGAGTAAATAATATGCGTGACATTGAGTTTTGAGGTTATGCATACGATATGCAGCCCCAGACACTTCAATTGTTCGAGGTTTGCCTCAAGTTGCCGTTAGAGCTTGTGTCATTCATACAATTGTGTGAATGTGAGTGTGAGTGTGAATAGAATACGACTGCTTATCACTGATAGTTAATTTCAGCATACACTTAAACAACAATTTAAAAAAAAAAAGAAACAGAAAAACTAAAATAAAAAAAAAAACAAAATAAAAAAACAAAAAAAAATTTAAAATAAAAAAAAAACAAAAACAAAAAAAATTTAAAAGAAATACCAAAATACCAAAAAAAATTTAAAAGAAATACCAAAATACAAAAAAAAAATTTAAAAGAAATACCAAAATACAAAAAATAAAATAAAATTAAAAAAAAAAAAATTAAAAAAAAAACAAAAAAATACAAAAAAGGGGGGAAAAATTGGGAAATCCATGTATTTATGTCTTGCTTGTTCGCTTGATTTATGCATTTACAGTCACAAAAAAAAAAAAGAAAATATCCAACAGTAGGGACTGGCCCGACAGTAGGGACCCTGTGTTTAGTTTTTTGGGGCTGTATGGTCT
>JBANCZ010001682.1:0-19860 GCA_037040025.1 Sphaerogastrella javana | reverse complement strand
GACATAACCATAACCAACAGACCAAATAAATTGGCCAACCAAATTGAATCAATCTGTTTCTTTCTCTCTCTCTCTCTCTCTCTCTCTCTCCATCTGATGAACTCTCTGCGCTGGCCATGGCAAATTCACGCTCATAAATCGCTGCGTACAGAACTTCAATAATTCAGTGAGGGAAATATTTGCGCTGGGTGTTCAAACAAATCAAACCGCACACAAACTACAAACATAAACAATAACAATAGCAAATATCCAACAGTAGGGACTGGTCCGACAGTAGGAACCCTGGGCTTGGTATTTTCAGTACAGACTAGTATTTTGGGAGCAGTACTCTATTTTTGGGAAAATTTAGTATTTCCGGAGCAGTATAGTTTTTCGGTGCATCATAGTGTTCTACTACATAGTATAATCGATAACAGTTTTCTATATTGATATCGATATCGTTAATCGATAATTGACATCGATAATCGATAAAAATGTAATGTAATTTTGAGTATATGTTCTAAAGTACAATATTCTATCTTCAATATAGGGCAACGCCAACTTCTGCCTGTTACAAGCAAATCGACTTCGCACAAAGTTAATATACCCTTATGTGTTTTTTAAACACAGGGACTAAAAAGCAAACGAAGGGAACAAGGAAGAGAGAAATAGAAGCTGCAGCAGCAAGAGTAACTGAACAAACGTGGAAATCATTGCAGCAGAAATTTATGAGCCAAATAACAACGGGAGATGACAAGAGCCCAGCAGAGGTCGCCACCTACAGTTCAATTTGTGCTGCCTGGTTATACTTATGCTCTTTATACTACAGTACATGCACATACATACTTCTATCCTATCCACATACATATATACATATAGCCTTTTGTATATGTATGAGGTGTATGTGGTGCCATCCAGCAGGTCGTGTTTTGGCCACTTGGTCAATAAGTCAGTTGCTCTGGCGCAGCCGTAAAAGCACGACAAAACAATTAAGACTTGGACATACCCTGTAGAAAATTAAATTAGTTTTTTCGATACATTGTTAGAATTTCCCCATAGAGCAACTCAACCAATTAATGAAGAGATCTTCTGTTGTCTAGCATACTGTTATTTAAAGCTCTGACAATTTCCAGGGTATTTGCAAATCGACTTATGTATCCAGCAAATATTTGCGTTTGTGTTGCATATACTATGGCACATGTATAAATAATATTCGCACGATATATGTCCCCTTGGCAGGCAGACGACGCCATCGCCATCGCCATTGCCATTGCCATTGCCATCGCCAACTGTCGTACAATGGTTATAGCCAAGTTTGTATGTCTGTCTTCCTGCCTAATCCGTCTGTCTCTCTGTCTGTATGTCTGCCTGTCTCTCTGTCTGTATGTCTCTCTGTCTCTCTGTCTGTCTCTGTGTGTGTGTTGTGAGTGCGATGCGCAGGCGCGAAACAGGCGCCTCTGGGCAACGGACAACAGCGGGTATTTGCTGGACTACGTGGGCGCCGTCGCACTTTATGTGCGGAATTCCATTTCCAGTGCAGAACAAACAAAAACTTCAAGCTGCAAGTCGTCGCAGTCGCCCAACTTGATATATGCGCTGTGGGCTCATAAAAATGTCAAAAATTTACGCCACATCCCCAGCCAGTGATGCCAATTTGGCCTTTTTCGGACAGATTTGTCCAGTTTTGAACGGGTTTCCCCGGAAAAACACTCTAGCATATTCTGTTCAGAAATCCATCCTTTTAATGTTTAATTTATTTTATGTAATAGCAAAGAAACCTGCATTTGAAATATTATGAACCAAAAAATGCATACAAAGTTGTATGAAAAAACATTTCCTCGATTATTCTACAACACAGAGTACAAATCCTTAATGCACTTAAGATGCAAATGTATTCTAGAAGGGCACATGATCGAGGAATCCGATATACCCAATCTAAATCCACATTAAATCTTACAATTGGTTCTAGATGCAGAGCTGGGAAAGGGGGCACAAAAGATATCACCACAGCAAGACGAAGTGCAGAACTATTTTTCCATTATTAGTAAACAACTTTTGCAAAATAGTTGGCATCACTGATATGAACCCTCTCATCACTCCCCATCCACCAATCCACAGCCATTGAGTGCGACGCTTTGTCTGCCGGACCTCTGGCTTGAACGTGACTGTGCTGAGCTGATCCGAGCTAAGCTGAGCTGAGGATTGCTGAGCGGGAGCACAAGCGCAAGCGTGCATACTTCGCTTTAATTGGCAAATGCAGGCAACACCACCGCCAACGATGACGCTAAATGTGCACAGTACACGCATAGGTGGGCCCTATACCCTCTACCGTATGCCCACACCCCACATACTACCAAAACCCCGCCCCCCTCCCATTCCCCCTTCCCAACAAGGAGCACATGCATTTGTTTAGAGCTTTAAGCGCATTTAATGTGACACAGAACGAAAAGGATAACGACGACAGCAGCCGCAGCCTCAGCACGTGACACAATATAGCCAATACACTGAAAAAAATGAACAACCTCCTCTTCGTCGTCGTCGTCGTCATCGTTGTCGTCGTCGACGTCGTCGTCGACGTGGACGCATGCGTGCCAAAAGCAAATTTCACGCAAATCAAAATGTCATAAATTTGTGGCTTATGTCCAGTGCGAAATGCGCAAACAGGGTTGCCTCCGGGCAAACTGTGGCTATATTTATAATGCAAATGATACGTCTGCTTAAAGAATATGAAAATATTACGGTCATAAAGCCTAGCTGATGCACTTCCACACAAATTATTTAGAAAATAAATAACGTCATTGATAAGCTATAACTAGGGTTGCCACCTATACTGATAGAAACATTATTATACTGTTTATGACTAAATTTTACTTTTTACTTTGAACAAAAAGAAAGTATACGAAGTACCGTTTTCTGAATTATCACTATAAGTTTGCTCACATTTGATTATATTGATAAGATTATAAATTATAATATATTATATTATAATCTAATAAAATTTCCGAAAGATATAAATTCATTTATTGTGCTAAATACTCTATGAAATATGCATTCAAAATATTACATAAAAAAATACTGATTATTTTAAAAAATACTATTGAACTTGCTTATCAGACCTTCATATATTTTCTATTTTGAAGAATACAAAATTCCTTATCTAAAGTGTATAAAAATACGTGTGTGTATAAAAACGAACATGACTGTGTATTAAGTGGGGGGGCAACTCTACAGAAGGGTATTTTTGTGGTATGCCATTGCCGTGCGTGCGAAAGAGACGATCGAATAACGATCGCCCATATGACAAGTGTTAAATTGTAGAGAAAATTTCAACATGTCGTCGGTTTGGCTAACAAAGCACACCCAACAATGAGATCTCAAGTGGGAGTATGAACGCCCACATACTCACACGCTTAAGTATATGTATGAATGAGTGCATTTGAATATTCGTTAATTATAGAATCCGCCAAGCAGAAGACTTACCTCTTTCTCCACACGCCATTAGATAGATGAAAACTGCATTACGAGTTCTAGAATCATTTTAAAAATATTCAATTGATTGATACCACTTCACGTTAATTCACTTCATCACTCAAGTTTCAGCTAAGGATCCCGCACTTTGCATTTGTCCAATTGGAAAAATAAATGCAATGTAAAAGTATATAAATATTTTACAACAGTAAATAATGAAAATATAGAAAAATATTAAAAAATATAATACAAAACATACTATATAAAAAAAAATTAAAATAAAAAAAGAAACCAAAATTATAATTAAAGAGTATAATTTAATAAATTTTAATCAAATTGATCGATTGCATCTAAGCGCATCTAAGTTGTCTCCCGCCTTCCACCTCCCGCTCTCCCATAAACACACTCTAGCTCTCAATCAACGGTTACTGTCAGTGTTGCCACCTAGTTAGAAATTGCATATGACTGATGACAAAATTCCAATTTGAATTTCTGCTAATCAAATTGAAGGCAAATTATATAAATTAAATAGAATATTGTTGGCAAGGCTTTAAATGTTTAGAAATTTAAATAAAAAGCGCTAATACATGTACTAAATGCTCTCTATATATATATATATATGTGCATGTGAGTGTGTTTGAAGATGCATTGCATTGCTTATGGAGTGAGTGGACAGTAGATCTTGTGCATATTTTTTGTTGGTTTGCAGCAAGAAAACATTTATATCCATTTCAGCCAGACTGCATACAACGTTTATAATGGCCGTTACGGATTACAGCCAGGCTCTATGGGAAGTGTGTGTATGTTGAATGCGTTTAATGGACGTTCAGGCTCTTAATCGCTTCAACAACAACAGTTGTAAAGGCAATGCCAACAAACAGACGAAGAAGTTGAAAGAGAGAGAGAGAGAGAGGGAGAGATAGAGATTGAGAGAGAAAGATACAGAGAGAGAGAGAGAGAGAGAGAGAGAGAGAGAGTATGTGGGTTCTTATGGATGTAGTTGTAGCTGTAACTGGTGCGACATTCAGTAGTCTGACCAGCGAACAGCAATTAAAACGGATTAAAAAGGCAACAAACTGATTTATGAGCCAAGAAACTCAAATAACGACAATACGAGCAGCAATTGGGTGGGTGGGTTGCCATTTTGGGCTGATATCAGATTGGATTTTCGTGCGGTCTCATTCGGGAAATTGAAATAATTGCGCAGTGTAGCAATTTAGAAGAATCATACACAAACACACACACACACGAATGCATTGTGTTGGTCTAATTGAAAAATATTAGCACAGTCCAAAAGGAAACCATGATTCGATACTTGATACCATGTACTCGATACTTGGTACTTCGTACTCTCGACTCTATACTCTGTTCTCGATACTGGCTACTGGCTATTGGCTATGGCTATGGCTATTGGGCTTGGGATAGGGCTACGGCTGCAATTTGGTGCATAGATCTCTCTCTCTCTCTGTGTGTGTGTGTGTGTGTGTGTGTGTGAAGCGCAATTCATGTATACGGAATTTATAACCGCATATAGCGCACATAAATCCCAGGCAGATGCCTGCCACCGACAACAACAATAGCAACAACAAATCGAACTTTATGTGTTGCAACTGCCAATGGCTGCCATATGCTGCCAGAGTTGCCATCCACCCGACCCCTCTTGGATAAAAAAACACACACACACACACCCACCATGTGGGGCACTGTCGCCAAAGCTATTGCCACCATTAGAAATGGCTGACGACTGTATGGGATGGGGATGTTGCCATTTGCTATGGTGTGGGGTTGCCACTGTATGCAGTGGGATGCCAGAGCTGCCAGTAGGGGCTGGTGTGTACAATGGTTATAATTGCCTGGGCCGCACGCATTGCTCTAACCTCTGACACCCACACGGAAATCGTGTTGTACGGGATTGTAAAATGTAAAATTCCAAATAAATGGCCACGAGATTGCAGTGCTGCCACTTAAGCGTCGCACGCTCTCTCTCTCTCTCTCTCTCTCTAGCTTTCGATATCTTTGTCTATGTGGTTCTGTGTGTGCTGACCATGTGTTATGGCCTAAAGTAAATCTTCATTAGATTTGCCAGAGTTACCCAAAAGGCAGCAACAGCAACAGTAGGACCATAAAAAGTAGCGGCACTCTCTGTACTCTCGTACTTGGTATTCAGTATTTATGGCCACTTTTGTTGTCATTTTAATTGATTTCAATTTTTGTGCATTGACTACAACCAATACAACAGTTTGAGTTACAGTTACAGTTAAAGTTACACTTACTATAACAGATAAGCCTATCAAGCATCGAGTTGGAAGACAAAATTCTCTACAGTTGCACAAATAATTCGTTTCAATTTGACCAAATGCCTAAATTTATGGCCAATCGATTGTGATGTATTTTATGCATGCTATCAAAAAAAAAAATCAATTTGTTACTCAACTTCAACTATTATTTAAATTTTCTTGCTTAAAGTAACGAGAGGGCATTAAATTGCTTTGATTTCAATAATACAATTTTATAATATCAATTATGTTTCAAAATATTTCTTTTAAGAAAGTTTCATTAAATTGATTTAATTGTAATATTAAAATTTTCTAAAACAAATCAAATATTGCTTTAAGTTTCAAAATATTTCCTTAATTTAAATATTATTATTTCAATATCAGGAATGATTCATGAAATTGCTTTTATTTCAATATTACAATTTGTAATATTTATAAAGTTTCATTATATTTATTTTAGTACATTTTATACAATGTTTTATTTAATACTTTTAATAAAATGTTACCAATTCAATTTAGTTTATTTTTATTCGAAATATTGCATAATGCGTTTCGTTTATAAATTCATATTAAAAATCTCTTATTTGGTTACAGTGCGTCTTACTGGCCAGCAAAAGTCTACGACTTCTCCCATATGGCAACGCCGGCGCCAAGTTTACCGCAACTATCCAATTTTCGTGTATGTATGTTTGCACGCATGTGTGTGTGTGTGTGTGTGTGTAGACTGCTTCGCTATAACAAAGAAACGTGATTGATCACGAAACTATCGATGCAATGCTTCAAATATCGATAGCGCAAATCCAGTCTTTGTCTGTGAAAATAATTATATCGATAACGGCATACTTAAATATGATAATAAAAACCATATTTAATGATATAAGGCGTTTAATCAATGCAAACAGATTCAAGAAATATGCCATTTTAACATGGAGTCAATTGATTAAAGCAGTAAATTAAATCAAATGTGACTCAAGTGACCGAAAAAGTTCAACAGAGTTCAACAACAACAACAACAGCAAAACGAATTGAGTGAAAAGAGGAAAGAGAATGGGAGAAAGGGAGAATGAGCAAGAGATTGTGAGTGAGGTTATGGTTGTGGCGGGGGGGGGGGAGAGAGGGAGGCAGCCAAGTGGCTTGTTAAAGTAAGTAAATGACAACAGCTGCTTGCCGTCTCTTTAGACTGCTTAACCCGAGGCTCTGTCGCCGCTCTATCTCTCTCTCTCTCTCTCTCTCCCTCTCCATCTCTTTCTCTCAGCCTCTCTCTCTCTCTTTCTTTCTCCATCACTTTCTCGTTCCCTCTCACACTGCCGCTCCACTCATTAGCAATTGATGAAGCGCTATGGGGGCAAAAGGCAAGAACAAAAACTTTATGAAATTTTGTGGTTGCTACCGAAAAAAAAACCATCGAAAAAAAAAACAAATGAAAAGTAAAATGACTGCGGTCTGTTGTTGAAGGGCCATAAAAAGCCCAAACCGCATGTAGCCCAACCCTGGTGCAACCCCTAATTGTTGGCCAGTATACACATACATATATATACATATACATATACATGTATATATAATGCAAAATTTCGACCTGTACATATAACAGTAAAGTTGTGAAAGAGCAATAAAGATGATTAAAATGTAATTATGCTTAATTTTCTGACACGACAGGGTTGCAAAACACACACACACATACATACATATATTTTAATTGATGAGCACCAGGGTTGAACTTTTTCAACTTTTCAGAGTTTTCACTCGGATTATTTAGTGGGTGGGCATTGTATTGGGGTAAGGGTAAGGGTAAGGGTAAGGGTGAGGGGGAATATGGTACCTGCTCTTGAGCGGGAATTAATTTGTTTTTGAAAATTTGGCAAAGTTCGTCGTTGGGGGCAAACATTTTTCCACAGTGAAACCTTTTTGCGCTAACGATGAGAAAATATGAAAACGAAAAATAGGGCAAAAGAAAACAAATAAAGACATTATGATCCAGAGCAACCCTGTGCGGTTCATTTTGGCACTTGTTATAGACAAATCATTGGATATTTCCCATTCCACTGGGATTTACACACAGTTGCAAAGGTCACACACCATACCATAACAATAACCATACATGTATGTACATGTGTGTTTTGATTAGGGGTTGCAGGGGTTCCTTATAGAGGGGATGCATCACTTGCTCATATTAATCACATAGAGGCATAAAATTAATGTCTGCTGCAAGTGTGGAAAATTGATATGTATAACAAGATATCAATTGCGTTGATGCGTGTAATGTGTGTAAGTGGATGGGGTGTGGGTGGGAATATATTTCTAGATCAATGACCATAAAACTTTTTCGACAGGTTGCTCGTTAGTGAAATTTGTCAGAGAGAAAAAAAACGTGAGAAACTCAACATTTGTTAAGTAAAGCTAAGCGATAACATGAATAGGATAGTTGCTACAGCATTGAGAGCTTGGAATTTATCGATATCACTATCGATAGTAGCGATAGTTTAAACTGTTGTACTGAGCACCATTGAGTGGCGCTACTATCAATAGTATCCCAGCTCTAGTTGCTGTAATTTAACAGAGTACTGCAAGCATGTTGATATAATCGATTCTATCGACCTATCGATTGTAGCAGTAGTAAGTACTAGAGCTACAATATATGAACTGTGGGTGCTCTGTTAGTTAACAGCATTGATACTGGCTGGGATAACAGCTTCTGTTAATTAACGGAACGAACGAAAATGCGCAAAAGGTGCGCAAAAAATCATAATTCAAACTAAATAAATGCAGTTTAAATGTTTAAATATAAACAATACAAATTTTGATCAATGACAATCCATAATTAAGTGCAATAATATAAATCTAAACTGGGTGATTTCCTTTCAAATCATGGCGCGATGCCAATTAGCTGCATATTTTGAGCGTTATGATAATTCTCTTTGTTTAAATCCAATTTATATTTAAACAATGTTAATGAATAAATTAATCGAAAAGCTATCTAATCTAGGCAAATATTTTTTTTAATGTCATCGTCGCTATTGTTCATTTTTCTAATCATTTTATTTATAATTTTTGGTTGTCTCAAACAAAAGCTGAGCCGAATTCAGAAAATCGAATCAATGAATTTATAATAAATGTCATAAAAGCGCCAAGTGTGGAAAACATTAGAAAATAAACTCATAAAAAAGAAACAAGTTGAAGTAATTTGACCAACGCCAGCGAAGAAAGAGGAAAATTTATCAAATATAAATAACAAATTTGGAAACATTTGAAAGACACTTAAAACAGTTGGCAGCATTAAAAAACTCCAAAAAAAATATTACAGAAAAAAAAAACTGTTACTAAGGAGAAAATTTGTATAGTTTAACGAATGCTGCAAAGTGTGAAGAAAAGTATCAAATAACTCAAATGCTTCAAGTTGATGCATAAAAATATAAACTAATACTCCTATCGCTGTCGTAAAATGATTTTTTATACATTTTTTTTTAATATTCTTTTCTATATTTTTGCTGGATTTCCTAAGTGGCATTCTTTGTGTTTGGTTTTGTGGCTTTGCCTATAAGAAATGAGCTGTTAAAATAAAAAAGACCGCATGGTGTCCTTAACCCCATGAAATTAAAACGGTATTGTTGTGTTCTATTGCCCGAACGACTGCCAGCCCGACTGCCTGTCTGTCTCTCGACGCACCAAAGAATTTCAAATATCGCCCCTTCAAAATTGAAGTAGTAGAAGTAGATGTAGAAGTTGGAGTTGGAATTGGAGTTGCCCCGCTGTGCCTAACATACGCCATCAACTGCAGGATATGAAGAGCTATAAGCACTACACAGCTAATTTCATGGTTTATCGATATACACATGTACACACATGCATATAATCATATTTATACAAATTCATGACGAACTCTGTATACTCTATATACATATCTACACTTTATCGAGCAACTATGCTGCTTTTATCGATTACAACACATGTGCATTTATAGGAAAGAAATATCGATATTATCGATTACAACATATAATTACCTATAACATACACATACTATCGATTACAGAAATTCTAGATATATTCGTTTAACTAGACCAAGTTCGATTACATCAACTTTTGTTATCTATACTTTGTCAAGCAGCTCTGCTCTGTTTATCGATTACAACACATGCATATATGTACTGAAACATCATTACTATCGATTCCAACACATATTTACATATTACACATACATACTATCGATTACAGCCACTCTTGTTAGCCATATTGTTTCGATATATTTCGTAGTCTATTTTTATTTCTATCAGAATCGATATACCCAGTGCTTTAGTTAGAATATTAAAAGTAATAATTATGTACAATGCCCAACTCATTAGCATTTATAGGCGCCGAAATATTTATGATTTTATGTGCGCTATCCGTGAAATGTCTTCAATTCAATCGAATACCGCTAGACGACAAAATGCCAACGCCTGCAGCCACAACCATAGCCATAGTCACAGCCACAACCATAGCCATAGTCATAGCCATAGCTGTAGCCATAGCCATAGTCACAGCTATAGTTCTAGCTACTTCCTACTTGCACTACACTAAGGAGGAGTGGCTTCAAATTAGAGTTTTGGCACATCCAATTAGCTGCGCATAGAGGCAGGCATATGCCTCATGATTCGGGCCCTAATTGCAGGTGAGGCCCTGGAGCCCCAGAGAGCTTTGGCTCAATTGAGACCTACGAGCTGAGTTTTCCAGTTCGAGTTGAAGTTGCAGTGGATGTGGAAGTGGAAATGGGTGTAGCGTTTGAAATGGTAGTAGGTAGGAGTGGGAGTTGAAGTGGAAGTTGTAGGTGGCGCGTATGAATGATGGTCGTGCTACGTGCCACTGTGGCACGTTGCCTGATCAATATGCGTAATCGCTGTAATCAGTTCCATGCACTGATTAATTGCTGCGTGCCACGGGTTGGAGGGCCAGACTTAGGAGCGCAGGTGCTGTATGTGTTCAAGTGAGTGGGTGTTATAGGGTGCTCGCTCGCTGGCTTGCTGTTTATAACGGTGTTATGTCGTTAATGTGCAATTGGCATGTTGGCAACACGACACCATATTATGGGTGTATATACCTATACACGCCAGTTAGTCTTAAATTGAGGCTGTTCAAATGTTAATGAGGCAATATCTTGGAGCTAATACGAAAATTGCGAAGGAATATAGACAAAACCTCTGGCTTGTAGTATCCTTATAATATATTTATACTATAAATCTAATCATATATTTCATATATATCGAATGGTATATTTCTCTCTCTTCTATAAAATACGTAATATTTTCAACTCTCACTCCAGTGGGTTTAATTTGGTGTAGCGGTACTACTCATCCGAGAAGACTGCCCAAATATTTTCTGACATAAATGCCACTAATTGTGGCAGCAACGCCTATTAAATGTTTTTCTTCCACTCGCCTCTTTTTAATTTGTATTTTTTAGTCTCTGAGAACATTCCAAGCCATTGATCATGTGGCATCCTTAAAGGCCACATACGATCATAAAGAGCCGTACTCACGTTATGTGGCACAAACCGCAAGGCATGCAACGCTCTACTTGCAACAAATACCCTAAATGCTCTACATTAAATGTGGAAAAAATTTAATTGCAGTGCAGCAGAACATTTGGTTACAGTGCACGCCCCACATACGCACACACTCACGTAAACCACACCCGACTGCAGTCTGTTACAATTGAGCGCTTAAAAGGTGCGAAAAGTATTAACAAAAAAATATGTAGAAAAAGTTGTAGGGAAAAAAGAAAAACAATGGAAAACCACAAATGACAAGCACATGTCCAAAAGGCCGCAAGGAAAAGAGGAAAAACGTTTTGCTGCTCTAATTGCCTGGGCAGCTTGGCGCGTTGTCTCCACTTATCGTAACAGTGGGAATTGGAAACTGAGAACTGGGACCCGGGAACCGGAAACCTGGAACTAAAGCTGCTGCAGCTCCCGTATGAGTCAATCCACAGCGGATGTGGATGAGAAGGAGGATGTGGATAAGTGTTTAGAAGAGGATAGGGGTAGGGGATGGAGAATGAGGTTGAGATGAAGTTAAGATGATTAGTAGGGAGAGGGCACAGAGCTGTCACTCGTAGAAATTGAGCAGGCACGCATTGAGGGGGGTGCAAACAGATACAGGCCGTACAAGACTAGCGGGAGAGCTACAGTCGTGTGCACAAATGCTTCTGTAAAGATACTCGGTGTAGATTTGCTTCGTTCGAATTTAGGATGTATTTTCTGCTTATATGGAAATAGAAATCTGAACACAAAAATGATATCTGGAAGAATCTGTTGCAATTTTATGTAGCTCCAACCACAAATGGAGTATACCCCAAATGTAAGTTTATTATAGGATACACTTACAAAAAATATACAAACAAATGTCTAGCAAATGCGGATAACAAACTGTCAAAGTTTTGCGCTTATTACCAGCAAAAAAAAGCAAAGAGAGAAACAAAAAATGGTAGTACACTTGTATAACATATTTTGTATTTGCATGACAGGGTGTCTAATGGCTATAACTGCTCCCCTTCCGCAACTCCGGATCGGGACATATCGGGACAGTTGTCGCCTGTACAGCGCCCAGCGGGATGCGATTACCCGCCTCTCGCTTCTCGGTTCTCGATTCCAGAAACTCCTGCTCATGCTCCCACTCTTTCATCATTTTTTATTCAACTCCCACTCGATTCGGAGTTTTATTTGCAGTTGAGCGATTTTTTCTGGACGACAGTTGTCATTGGCTGACAATCTATATATATATTATACATACAAATATACAATATATTCTATATTCTATATACTATATAGTATATTCTATATACAGCTCGTTTGACTTTTGTATTTGATATGCATTGAATGCATCATTATTTATGAATGAGACAGCTAGCTGAGTTTTTTTCAACTAATGTGACAAAGTAAAAGAGCTAAGAGAGGAAATAAAAGTTTTTATATAGAGAATATATATTGGAAGAATATCTAAGTAATAAAACGTCATAAACTGATGAATCTGTTCTATAAGAACTCAAAGTAAATTGAAATTATATGTACAACTTTAGGGAAATAAAAATAATTTGATAGTTATCTAAAATATGTTATACATATGTTATAAAATCATAAAACTTAAATTAGATAAATGATGAGTTTAAGTTTAAAATTGTATTTAAATATATACGAAAATTTCTATATAATGTAACAGGTTAGAAATCGTAGAATACTTCGTCTACATTAGTGATAAAATTTTAAGCGAAAAGGAAGTATAGCTTTGAAATATATAAGAAAAATACCAAAACACAATCTCCAACATCCTTAAAAATGATTGGAATAAAGTTTTAGACAGTTGAAATACTATATCTACACGTAAAATACTTTCGATGATGAAAGTATAATTATGGTTATTAAACAATGAAAAAAAATTCAACTTATTCAAAAATTATTCTAATGTATATATTAAATAAAGTACCGTTAAGAAATATTAAGTATAAATGCAAAATAATTGTATATAGAACTCAAAATATTATAATTCAAGAAAGTGGATCTAATATAGCTGAGAAAATATGGAAGACGCCAATTCCAAATCATAGAACTTGCGAATTAGCATAACATCCACAGAAAGTTCAAATAGAGAACTTTAATAGTTAACATAGACATAGGGTGCTTAGAAGAGACGCCATAAATTCTATAAAATATGCTCTATAAAAGATTTGAAGAGTGTAAAATGTGCTTCTAGAGACGAATGGACCGACAAAGTTTATAAAATGCGCATAACATTCGCAGTCCACATGAAATGGCCAAAACATATGGCGACTAACAGCTTTTCATTTATGTTATTGCTCAAAAGGAAAAGCGGAAATGGGGAAAACTGTAGCTTAAATGTTGTTGGCAAGCACATTATAATAAACTTTCAACAGATATGGTGTGATTACAGTTGCCCCAAGCACACGCACACACAAAACACAACTAAGCAAGTAAATTGAAGTAGAAGATGGAAAATGGAAGATGGAAGATGGAAGAGGAAATTGAGATGGGGAAGCTGTTGGAAAAGCTGAGGGTGCAAGCGTTGGCAATTGTCATTTGGGCAAAATGAAAAATGAAAATGAAAACTGAAAATTATATATATACAAAAACCCCTTACAAAATGAAAGAGAGCGAGAAAAAGAGAGAGAGAGAGAGAGAGAGAGAGATGGCAAGAGATAGAGAAAGCGCTGGGGGAAAAGCAGTAACTTTTCTCGAGCTCATCAAAATTTTGCTTCAACACGGCGCACACACACACACAGACACAAAATGGCGACAAGGATACACACACACACATACACACAATCATAAAAACACCCACATAAAATAAGAGCAAGAGATTGAGAGAGAGAGTGAGCAGGGATGCGAGAGAAAGAGAGAGAATGCCTGCAGTGTAGACATCGCACGAGAAATGAGTCCCATGTCTTTCATTAAAACTTTCGGCAAATTATCGGGTAACATATGCTGGCGGCCTGATTGTCAGAATATATATATATATATACATCTCTACTATATAGTACACACTATGTGTGTATGTGTGTATGTATGTGTGTGTGTGTGTGTGTGTGTGCCTTGCTACCCCTTCATTTGTATGTGGGCGAGTGTGTAACACTTTAGCGCTTGAGTGTTGCAAGGGGAATCAACTCTCTCTCTCTCTTTCTCTCTCTCTCCAAATATATAAGTATACATATATATGCATGTATATATGTATAGAAATCAGCATCAGTGTGTAGGCCATATAAATATTAAAGCAAACAGCAGCAAACATAACGCTTATCCATACGTTTTTCTTTGATTTCCTCGGGGAAGCCCCAGCGACTGTTAAGTAAAAGTGCAAAAACAATGAATGTGCAAGTAGTAGTAGTAGTAGTAGTAGTAGTAGTAGTAGTAGTAGTAGTAGTAGTGCCTAGGGGTAGTACGATAAGCGTGGGATGGTGGGAGATGGGGGGAGTTATTGTGTTGGTATAGATTGCTGTTGTAGTAGGAATTACACTCATAGATACAGTGAATGCTGTGAAATTCGAAAATCGATCTGAGTTTAAATTGGAGCCCTGTCAAAATTGAATAAGTTTAAAGGCGTTGAGATAAAGTTTAACTGAAAGTTATTTAAAAGAATATATATAATATAATATTTATAAAATTTAAAGAGTAGAATATAATGTATATAATGTAATCATATTGTAGATAAATAAACCTAGGAACAAACAGAAAAAGAAGTCAAAAAATGTAAGAGTAAGATTAAATTTTAGAGCACAGTTTATATAGTATATTATTTTTAAAGTATGTCATAAATAAGCTTAAATTATTGAGCAATTTCATATAGTATGAAATAGAGAAATATTATTTAATAGAGCATAAAATCAAGGTACTCCAAAGAAATCCAACTACAGCAGCGTTCACTGTAGTGGCAGTTGTAGTAGTATTAGTAGTAGTAGTATTTCCCCTCTTTTATGGAATAGAGCAGCATCCAAGCACACACACACACACACACACACACACACAGCAACAGCCGTAGCAGCATCAGCTCCAAAAAAATCCAAAGAAAAATCAAATAAATTCGCGCAGGCGTTGTGCATTTTTTTCCTTTTCCGTTGCTTCTTCTATTTGTTTTTGTTCTCCTTTTCCTTTTCCATTTTATTTTATTATATTTTCTTTTTTTTTTGAGGAAAACCCTAAGCTAATTTTCTCAGCTCAGCACAGTGTGCACTGTATGCTGTACAGTGGGCTAAAAGTCATTAGTAGCAGCTATGTTAATTTGGTGCGCCTAATAAACTGCTACTTGCTGCTCTACACCTGTACGCTAGCACAAAGACACACACACACACACTCACACAAACATTCTGGCACTCTTCCTCCCTCCCTCTAGATTCCCTTCTCATCGCAGACTGTGCAAATTTGGCACTTCAACAGCTCCTTTGCGGCAGGCGTGGCACGTACGCGCCGCCGAGTGAAAGCTGGCAATTTCAGCTTGAAAAAGGATATATGAGTGTACAGTGTACACACACACACACACACACACATACACACACACACACAAACATGCATATAACGTGCAACGCATACCCAATGAGTTACTCTGCCTCCCTTTCTATATCTATCTCACTCGCTCTCACTCTCTGTGCATGTGTGTGCGCCATCTTGTCTGGCTGCCAGTGTGTACCTATGCCCTTTTACTGCCTTTTTTTAAATGGCGTGGCAATGCTGCACAGATAAAAACTCCGTGCGGAAAGCAATTGTTAACAACAACAACAACAACAACAACAGGAAAAAGATGAGGAAGAGGAAGTAGAATAAAAAATAAGAAAAAAACAAAGCTATTGATTTTTTTTTTTTTTCGTTGTTTATGGCATCAATCATAAATTGCTGATGTTTTTTTTTTTGGTATTTGTGCACTTGGCAACCCTGTCTAACTGTCAAACAGTAACTGTCAAACTGTGCTTCTATTTACTTATGCACACACATATCATTATTTTTCTCCAACTTCTTCAGCGAATTTTCTGTTGCTTCGCTTTTCTTTGATTTTTTTTGTGAGTTTCCTTAGTTTTATGACATGCTCATGTCCATCATTTTGCACTAAAAGTCAAAAAAAGGCACACATATCACAGAAATATATGTATCATATCATATATATATATATATTATAACTGACAAGTCACGCGGGCGACAAATCTAACAGAGATATTAACTAAACAAATAGACAATAGACAAAAGAAAATAGACAAAACACAATAGGCAATATAGAGTATATATATATTTTAGACACATATGTGGCATGTGACAATTTCACATGACAAAATAATGCAAATGTTTGTTTTGATTAGGGACTAAAAGTGAAGCCTAGTATGACAACTTTAAAAAGTTTTTGGAAAAACTCATGCAATATTTAACGCCTCATTTATGATTCTGTAAAATATTCATCAAAAAAAAAGTATTGCCAAGTTTATCGAAGCTCTTTTTAGAGCGTCTAACCATAGAAACATTTTACTATTTGATCTGAGCTACAACCTTTAAAAACAAACTTTAACATCATTGAAGCTAATTTTTGAGAATCATATATCAACAAAGCTTCATTTCATTCGATATTTAGTACATAAAGTCTTCAAGATTTCAGCTTTGACTAGTGCTGCCAACTGATTGAAAAGTAAAAGCAAGATGTCTGCTTTTACAGTTACAAAATGCTGTTTGCAGAGTTGCCACCTAGCTGCAAGTGGAATAATATCCCCTGCACAGCAATTAGAAAGATTTATAACGAAATTAAGTGGAATTCTCCAGCTCTGCAAAGGTTGAACAAGTAGCAGCAATCGCTACCGATCGATGACGATCGCTACCAATCGCTTTATTAGCAACTGTTCTTGTCGCTGCCTACAGAGGATCAATGAGGTCGAACCACATCCGTTGCAGCCTGAACAAAAGCATAAGCCGATGCAGCAAAAAAAAAGAAATATAACAACAGCAGCGATCTTTAAAAAGTATTGATTGCACATAATTATATAGGATTTCGATACGCGACGCCCCGGTTTGCGCTTCGAAAAGTGAAAAGTGATTTCATAAAATACAAAAAAATAAACACAGGGTCTAAAAAGATGCAACAACAAAAATATTCGTACGCATAACTTGGCCAACATTTGCGCATAATTAAGAGTGCAAAAACTGGTTTCCAGTTTATGTATATATATATATAAATGGTTGCGCTGTGCTTTAATGTGGCAACGCATAAAAATCGGAAGTGGCAGATTTCAATTTAATGCGCTTAAAAAATTGAATGCCTCAAAAAATGTGTTGAAAGCACCAGAAAAATATTAAAATTAACAGCCAAAAAATGTTCGGTAGATCGAATGCGATAGAATACGATCGAATGCAATCAAATATAACCTAATGCGATCGAATGAGTTGCCATAGAGTCGATTTGGCTTAACATTGTGTCTAGGCAAATGTTGAATTCAAATTTAACGGCCATACCAAGCAGCTGAGCTACCGATTGCAAGCTGCTTGCTATGACACACAGCACTTTCATTGGCAGATAGAGGGCGCCAGTTGCTGCGATGGATAGGTTGCCCAGCAACAAATTGAAATCAAGCACAACAGAAAACAAGTGACAATCTCCACTTTTGCAGTGTGAAAGCACGAAAAGTTGTGTAAATTTGTGAAGAATAAAAAATATTGAAATGAAATTTATACCGTTACATACGACCAATACGGCCATAGTGTACAAGAACTCACTGTGTTCGCTGGCATCGCTGCTGGTGCTGGTATTCATAGCGCTGTCGGTGATGCTGCCTGTGTTATTGGTATCGCTGCTCAGTCCCTATTCGGGCATAAGCGAGTCGCGTGTGCTGTACGAACAGCCAAGGTTACTGTTTAAATATCAGTATATATTTGTGGCTCAAACCGAGTCCACGTCAGAGCAAGCATTGTCCTTTGTGGCCTGCAGCAGCTTTGCCAATTTGCAGGCGCGCACGCAGAATTTTAGCAGCCACTGCGCATCGACCAGCTATTGGACGGAGGATTTGGATTATGACGGCAACACGGATCGCTTGCATTTCCAGCTGGAGCTGCAGCAGTTGCCCGCACGACTGCAGAACTTCGACTTGCTGCTCTTCTTCGAGGCGCAGCTGCAGCACAAGTGCAGATTGACGCCGCCGGCTCTGCTGGCCCAGCAGCTGCAGCTGCCACAAGCGGCACGCTTGCGTCAGGGACGCGTGCAGCTGAAGGGCGAGTTGCAGCTGAAGCAGTACGTGGAGTTCCATTGCCCGTTTCCAGGCCGTAACATTCAGACACACTTCCGCCAGGTGCAGCTGGACACGAACAATAGCCAGGCGGATGTGCGGCAGTATCAAATGGAGTCGCTGTTGCGTCAGGTCAAAGCAAATCCAGCCTTCTTTCAGTTGGTCGTGCAGGAGACTTACTACAATGCAGCACCACCGGCAATGCAACCAAATTTGCAAATTGAACTGGAGGTGGATGTGCCGCAGCTGCCGGCACGCTATCATCTGAGCATCTGGGAGCGTTTGGGCCAATTCTGGTTGTACTTTGCGTCGTTCTTTGGCATCTCGTTCTATGTGATGAACAAGTTGAAGGATTTTCTATTTGGTCGCCACATAATACGATCGTGGGAGATTATACCCTGGAAGAAGCTCTACTGACATCAGTCGGGTGCCATACTGGAGCTGGACAACTTCTCCATTGGCGAATGAATGATTACAGTGAACAATTTCAGTCGTTGTTTAAATTAAATAACAAATTATACAAAGAATTTTGCTTTTTGGATTTTCTTAAAATATCGAGCGTTATTTGTCGCGAGCATTCGACATGAGCGCCAGGTTGCCAAAGGAATTCGTGGAGCTAGTTTCCGGCGCGGGATCGTTAGCTCGATTATCCTCCAAGACGATGGTTGTGCGCGGGTAGTGATCCATTTGTACAATCAAATAGCGGAACTCCTGCCTGCCCGAGGAGGTCTGCAAAAAACGTAGCATTTAAAGAAGTTAAACCATATTATTATTCTATTTAAATAGATCGTCTACCGTGCGTGATTCCAGTTGCACTGTGGCCTTATTGCGCAGGCCCTGCACATAGAACTGCATGCGCATGTGTGGTACTCCATGACGATCAAAGTTGCTATGGGCCACATGTTGGCGGCGTCCACGTCGCGACGTCTCGCCAAAACCCTTGATGGGCGCACCGAGTATATCCTGTACACGCGGATCATCTGTGACACGCTGCAGGGCCTTGGAGTATATGTTGCAGCTGCTCTCCTTGGAGAATAGTTCGCGGAATATGGCATAGAACATGATGCCGGTGACGCCGAGCCCGGCTAATATGATTGCCGTATAGCTGGCTGTCTTTGTGTTCTCCTTGATCTTCTCACCCATGGGCCGCACATCTGTAGACACATTGCTGCTGCTATTGCCGCCGCGCGAAGGCTGCAAAGCTCCATCGCCGCGGCCAGCACCTACAATAGTTGCGATTAGGGTAAATAAATCAAATTTGTTTCATGTATAGCACGCACCACTGGCTGCTTCCTGGCACAAACGGGTGCTGTTATGCAACGGAGCCACCAATTTGAACTGATTTGTGACTGGGATTAGCACCAGGCGTCTTTGGCGCACTAAATTGCGCAATAAAATGGTTTGGTAC